>LIEC01011654.1:149426-270686 GCA_001925005.1 Drosera capensis
CTTTCCTTTTCCTCTTAACTAACTGGGGCTTTATATCATCAACGAAGGAGATGCAGAACAGTCTTCTGAAGCAGAATGAGTCCTGTGGCTCTCTACCTTGTCAGGTAATATCTGCTTCCTCTCTTACTGTCATTGTTTCTCGTTTCTGTATGACTAAACCGTCCATAATACTGGTCAGTCAAATTTATGATCATAATTCTTTGAAGTTAGTAGCACAAAGCTACAAACTTTGTTTCACTAAACATTGCAACCATCTACTTATATTGACAAAAACACATAATTCATAACACGATTAATGTTATACGACAAGTTTATATAAAATAATGTTTGATTGTTTATCCACGCAAGTTAAAATGTACTACAAAAAACTCCCTCTACTGTGTCCTAATCTGATTCATTGTTCGGATTTCGAGTTTGATGTAAGTTGATATTTCTCTATTTTTTGTCTAACTTGCTTCGAAAGTTTGAATCCGGACAATCCATTTATCGGTTTACTATCCCTTCATGTCTTGAAACAATCCATTTGGTTTATTCATTGCACTGCATGCTGATCCATCCACCTCATTCGATCTATTAAGATGTTGATGGAAGTCGATGCAACCAAGCATACATCGTCACAATACTGAGTTGGCAGTGGTTATTAGGGTAAGTGAGATGGACTGTTATGAGTTGGGTCGAAATGTGTCGTGATACTAACCAGGAGTGTTATAGGGCCAAGTCAAGGTTTGTGTCTTTAAAAAAAAAAAAAGAAGAAGAAATCACATGCGTTGTATTCCATTGAGTGACATTAACATCAAGCTTTTTATGCTAGTAAATAAGAAATTATTTACAAATGCTGGAAAATAGTGCAGTCGGTAGGGTTGAGCCTGTGGAGCATCCAACCCGAACTAATAACAACCAAGACTTCATCCGTGCACCTAACCTGGATACGCTCGGTGTTTCTCTCATTCCATACCCAATATGTGGAGCCTTAGTGATTGTGAAACCCAAGAAGGATGTTGCTCTCTAAATCCGATACAGTAGAGACGGAATGGGTACTGAACGGCTTAGCTCTTGTCTTTTTCGTGACGGGATCAACATCTTGAATTCCATCTTCCTCGGTAGTTGTTTTTCTTGTAGTTGATGTAGTGAGATCTGGCGCAGGTACCTTTGGTTTTCCTTCCTTTCTTTTCCATTCCGCTTTTTTCATCTTGTTGTTTACCAGCATGATGTTTGAGACTACAAAAACTAGTGCTAGGAGACCTCCGCCTACTGACACTCCTGCTTGAAACATCCATTTGGTGCCTCCTGTATGGTTTATCATTGCACATCTAGCTGCAATATAAGCAGAGGCCAAGAGTATTGCTGCTACCCATGTTGCCCTGTTAGCGACGAGAAGCATCTTCATCATTGCTTTGCGCCGAAACGGGATGATGCTAATGAGCATGAGGACCATGCTGAGTGATAGGAACAGCGCGATGTCGTTGCATATTATGTACACCTTGAAGGCTGTTTCATTGTTGAGCGCTGGTTTCCCAATGTGCGGCCCATCTTGTTATACCCCGCCTGGAGGACTTATGGCCCCGGTGTAAGTTACAGTGGCTATCAAGATGGCAACCACGGTAGTCGTGTTTCGTACATTTTGCAGTGACTCCATGTGCATGTTGTAGTGCTCCCTTCTTCGTTTCTTCTCCAGACTGCTTTTGTGTTCATTGCTGGTCTTGGCCACGTTATGATCATTGTGGCTATGTTCATCGCTATTGTGGTCCCAATGGTGTAGGGTTAGCTCATCGTAGAGATTGTCTTCGGAGTTAACTCCGCTTTCTATGTTTTGCAGGCTAGATGCACCTGTTCAAAAGTTCAAGACTTTGATGACTTGAGATGCAATTCTGTAAGCTTGGGCTTGTAGTCAACATTGATATTCCCGTCATAATTTATTAACAGGCTCACTGAACAGATGGTTTCAGAAGCAGAAGGTTATCATGAAACAAAAGCAATTACGGAACGGGGAAATAAATTCAACATTAAAGCTTAAAGCTAGCTTGGATTGCTTCATATTTGTAGTTTATGGATATCAGCATTTCATAGTGAAAGAGAAGGAAACAACTAAGAAGTTCAATTGTGTTTCAAGTGCCATACCAGAGAAGGAAGTTCGATGGGGTGCAGATTGTGTGGACTCAAAACTCAATATCCTCAATTGTGGTGCCATACCTGAGAAGGAAACGAATACGTGATTGAATAGATTAGATGTGTAAAACTTGATCACGAACAATGTTGGGTTGCACTAAGTGATACATTGTCGTGATCCCAACAGATAGTTATGGTTTCTAACAAAATGTTTCAAATAAAAGTGAACTCTTCACCTCTGAATGCGGTAACTTCTGAGCTCGTCTCTCACCATGTTTTTGTTGTATTCAAATTGCAGATATGACATAGAAAAGAATGAAGACACCCATGTATAGTACAGTTTACCTTCATCATCAGAGTCATAATCTGCATTTTGCCACTGCTTAGTATCGCGAAGATCCTCCCGTTTTGAGCTATGATCCAAAGCATCCACTCCAAGATCATCAACGCCGGGAAACCACTCCATGCCTTTGTGTAATGCACAAACCGAAATGGCGGCCGGACTGATCGAAACAGCTAACACACCGTGAACAAGGTAAAATGTAGCATTAGCTATTGAGTTCGTTTGTCATACCCACGAAGATACCATATTGTATTATTAGTCACGACGATTATTCTGGCTTCTAGTGATCGTGATTGCTGGTTAGAGTCAATGGAAGTGATACAATGAACAACGCGTTTTGACCAGGTCCTTGTTGACCACAGATGAGACAAGTGAGGAGCCTCATTGAACCAGTGGGGCTGAAGCTGCTTGGTGAGTCCTTTTTTTATTTGTTGAATGTTCCTGGAAAGTTTACTAGGATTTTATGGTACGATGGAAAGTTTTTTGATATTCGGTTAGTTCCAGGACTTCACGAATTCCTGGAGAAGCCTGATTTTTGTGTATGTACGGGGAATTTTGATGGCTCCTTATTGGTTATGGTAAGTGATTTGTTCGAACATAGATGTGCAGGAATAAACTACTACTTAACATGGAGGGAGCCGAGGAGGTTTGATCTATTGTGTAGCTTTCACTTAAAAGTTCTGTATGTCTTCAAAGTCGATAATGCCGACATGACCATAAGAACTCGTTGTTTTGGACAATATACAGCTATCAAGATGCTTTGCTGCTCGGCATGTTCAGATGTTAACTAGGGTGATGCATAAGTTCCATGGTTGGCCTAGCAGAGCAGAAGTGCAGGAGCAGGACTAGAAAAAGGAGAACCAAGTGAAGCAATTGCAGAACTCTCAATTATATGGCCGGCGTCCAGGTGGTTAATTATACCGAATATCTTTCCTACCTTTGTGTGCATTGTTATGCTTACCGTCTTTCTGAAGTTATTGTTTGAGGTGGAAGATGCAATCTGTTGTTGCTGCAGCTGAAGTTCGTGATTTGAAGCTTTAGCTTGAACCGATAAACCAAATCTTTTAACTCGTTCGCATTCATTTCTGTATAATTTGATGTCATATTTTACGTGCTAGAAGAGTTGGATCTACTTCTTACCTTTGCATTTTGATGTCATATTCATGCTGTATTAACTATTATTGGTTGATTAGCTAGTAATGGTTGGGCTTTTCCTTCATGGTTAGATCTCTCAGTTTCCAAATCCCATAGTGAGCTGAACTCCACTAGGAAATGGCCATTTATGATTGTGAACTAGGAGGTTCTACAGGTCATGGAAGTCTTGTGAATCTGAAGTGCAGTTATGCCCAAAACAAAAAAAAACAAAAGAACCATTTTGGTTGGGTTAGGTTTCTGACTGTAGTGCATGTTGCAACGAGTTTTTGATGGGAGTTTAGAATCTGGATTCAGGTACCAAATGACAATCCAAGCTTTGGCTAAATTCCGCAACTGGTGAACAAGAGATTAGATCGGCTGCTGGTATTGTTTCCTTTGTGGCGAACTACTGCATTTTCGGATGATTATGGTAAGGATCCTCACAAGGTGTTTGCTTCATCAAACTTTAGCTTACACTGTTGTTTGACTACTCGATTAGTTCTATGTAGGCAAATCCGATCACAGAATCGTAATAGACAGATCTAGGATACCAAAAAGATATTGGAAATAATCATTCGCGTATTTTAATCGTCAGATGCGTGATGGAAATTGATTACAACGAATACGCGATTGAATAGATTAGATCTTTAAAACTTGATCACGAACAAATAATGTTAACAGGCTTCATTTTTCTAATGTCCTTGGTGGTCGGTGTAAACGAATTACCATGTGTAGCACACTTAGAGTTAAGAAAGGTGATCTAATTGATATCTACATACATGTAGTAATTATTGGACCTAATCATCATAGGTCAATAAGTATCTATCCAACCCACACTAACCGATCTCATATTATACTAAATAAGAGCCAATCGTCTCATTTTACTAGACCAACTAATTAATCCGATAATAATTAATATAATCCATATATGGAGATTTTAGAGATTAAATCTAACATTCGTTGATTATATATGTACGCGTTGCTAACTCCACAAGAATCTTTGTTGCTTGACTGACTTATGTTTCAGAATGAGTTAAGTTTTCTGTCCTGAGTTTTGCTCAGCTTCTTGTTCTCCACTGCCCGTGTGCTGAACGAAATTCGTCTGCATGAATGTGTCCGAGAGATTTCATTTCAGGTAATCCCCGTATAGCTATGTGACAGATTTACTGAAGTTGGCAAGAAGTTCTGCAACCTTTTTAACCAACCCTTATTTGTACATTTAGAATTTGTTCTCGTCGAAAAGAATTCGTAGAGGCCATCATTGATTATGGATAGAAGGTGAGGTTTGTTGTGCTGGTCAGTTTGTACCTGTTTTGTCTTAGCCCTGGTTTGCATCTAAGTCTTTACGTAATTCCAGTTTCCTAATGTTTTCTGTTTTCAAATTTGTTTGATGATGCTGCATGTACAATATATATTTGCCAGTTGATGTGTTTATTATCTGACTATTTCTTCGCGTGTGCCTTCCGGCAATTGTTATCGCGATCAGGTAATTTAACTTACAGGTTCAACATCCCCTTCGCTAATTTCGAAGGTGCAGAAGATGATTTTCAGTTGGAATCAAATCCGGACTACCTACTTCAGAAGTTTGTCTATGCCTTTGGAGCAAAATCCTGTGTCTGAATAAGTGTGTTCGGTATGGTTTCTGTCTCGTCTTCTCGGCGTTCTTCTTATGCGGATCTATAAATAAAAAGGCTTGGTTTACATTTTTATTTTATTATTCAGTAGAAGAAAATGGAATATAGAAAACAGGAATCAAAAGAAATCTACTACTCCCTCCGACTCATAATACTTGCAATCGTTTAACTCGATACGAAAATTTATATGTGTTAAATTTTTATGAAATTTTATGAATAAAGAATATTTTTTTAGTGATAGTGGGATTGTTGTAAGAGGGGATAGTGGATATACTATAACAAAACATGATTGATGTGGATTTTTTAATTAAACATTGACTATAAAAATTATAAATAAATTGAAATAGTAAAAAAAAATATGATATGTATTATAGGACGGAGGTAGTATTTATTTTCAACTTCTTATTTCCCCTGTTTAGTCTAGGCATATACTATCATAATTGAAATCCCATTTCTCGTTTTCTTTCCCTTCTTTCTAGTTTGCTGTATAGTGTAGGCACTTTCAGTAAGTAATCACCCGAGTTGCGCAATAAGGTACTTATTCATATTTCATACGACCTAGAGGTTCTAATTACTTGTAGACGCGGCTGGTAACATACGTCTTTTCCAGCACTAATCCATCCTTGAATTGTTACATTTTTATGATTTAGTGTTGGAAGTAGCATAACTGTGAATTAACTTCCTTCCGAATCATATCATAAAAAAACGAGACAATTTGGTATTATCAATAGTATCATGTCGTTTCTTCTAAGTTGATCCTAGTTATTGGCTGCTACCACTTACGGGATCAGCTCTAGGTCGCCATGATGCTTATCTTTCATTTAACATAAAGTTTCATGGCTGCGTTGTAACAATTATGATTTTGGCTATCTATCGAGGGCAACAAATCATTTCTTTATGACCTTGTTGTTGATAGTTTGTCGTCGAGGAATTTAAGTTTATCGCGTCTCGCGATCAATACATTCCTTAGAACATCTTAATGATAGCTCCTGCTTAATCAATGTCCATCTCGTGGAAGATATCACATTTTCCAGTCGAGATCTCGTTAGAATAAGGGTCTTGCTAAAAGGTTCGAGAGCAAATGGCATTGAACTCAATTTGGTCACTCTTGGTCACCATAGTATATACTATATATGCCTATGTGTTACACTATAAAGTTGCAAAAGAGCTCCCCAGCCCCTTGTACAAAAAGGCTGAAAATAACAACACAAAAAAAAAAGCCTTTTAATGAGAAAAAAAAAAGTGACCACCCTAATCATCCTTTACCCCTTTTTCTCCCAAAGTTCCCACCATCTCTTGCGCTACTACGGGAAAATAAATAAATTTCAAAGAAAAAGCATTCGTATTTTAATATGAATGCCCCTTTTTGGTCGAAATGTAATGGGTCTTTCTGGAGCCAAAAAATTGTGACCTTATCAATATTTTTAGTTGGTGCGGGTGGTGATCGGACTCTCTAGGTGGTTGAGTTGTTTACCTTCAATGTTATCCATCTACTTGTTCCACATAGATGGGCCAGGGTAATGTACATAAACTCGAACCAATTTTTAATCGAGCAAATTCAACTATGGTTAAACTAAAATGCAAGCTTCAATGTGATGTTTCTTAGACTTATGTTTATATCATCCGAGGGCTTCAGTATTTCCTAAGACATCAGACAATTGTTAGACTCAAAGTTCAAGATAAGAATTCAATTCCGAAAAAAATAATACGATAAAAAGAAAATTTCTCTAATTTATAAATCATGAAATAAATTTTTCACGTAGTTCATGTGGATAAACCCCACATTATAACATTCGTTATCTTTTGATAATCGGATATCCAAGAACGGCGTCATTCCGGACTCTTTGTGGATCAGATAGAGTCTTTCCAGTCCCCGGACGATTGCGGTGGCTCACTCTGGGCGGCTTTTACTCCGGACTCTTCACGGCATCAAGTAGAGCTCTTCCCTCTCGCACCTTATCAAGCACCACGTAGCCCTTTCGTGGGTTGTCTATGTCGCATTATCCGGCCTCCCAATTTGAGAACATCAAATGTAGGCTCAAAGTCCAAAAGGAGAGCCCAATCCTTAAAGAGTAATCCAATAGGAGGAAGAATTTCTCTAACTTATAAATAATTAATCAAAATATTTTAATTCGATACGAAAAATTTATATATGTATTAAATTTATATGAATTTTGATGAAGAAAGAATATTTTTTTATGATAATGGAGTTTACGGTAATAGTTGAGAGAGAAATAAGTGGGTGCATAAAAATGATTTGATTTTTTTAATGTTAAAAGTTATAAAAAAAAATATTTATTTTAAGACGGTCAAAAAATAAAAACGGTTCGATTGATATAGGAAAAAAAGACAATTATTTTTCTTCTACATGTCTTTATTGGGGAAATATCAGTAAAGCTGTAGCTTAATTAGTTCATGCTGTAAGTTTCAAATAATTAATTACAAGAAAGTTTTAATGTCACTTCGACATGGATCTATGTAAGGCATTGAGGGTTAATGAGATACTGCTACGGTAGTCATCAAGTTGTTGCAACAGTTATTTACGTCACAAAATCCATCTACAATTGTTACCGTTAAAAACGTTGTTTCATGATCGCTTTGTTGGCGGGTGCATATAGTTATGAGCTTTTTTGATACGTGACTATGTATGTACCATCATATAATTCGAGGACGACGTACCTCATTCAAGTTGAACCCAATTTGATATCATGGCGTATCATTAGGTACGTATCCTTTTAAGCGATTTTCTTGTACCATAAAAAGCGTATACTGTTGTGTTTTAGACCAGCACGTACTTCTTGGACTATTGATGTCTAAGTATACATTATACATTAGGAGAACTCCTATATGAATGGTCCATGACAATTGTACTTCTAATTCTTAGTTCAAAAGAGTACGTATATGATAATGCGCCATGCAGAGATGATTGGAATATAAGCTTACATTAAATGAATTCACCTTGTATACGTACGTGGCATAAGTTGAACCTTCCAAATTATACCTTTTATCTTTGAAATGTATGCTTCTAATCATCTCATTAGAGCAAATGCATGTGTTAACTATGAGCTAGTATTTCATAACATAAGAGTCGGATAGAAATCACGTAATTCAACAGTACATTGTTAGACGACATAACCAATAGAGATTGATAATAAACTTTACTCCACAAGTTTTTTTTTTTTCAGTTTTAGTTTTCTTTTTCTTTCTTTTTTTCTTCGACTAGTATCTGAATTTTTATTATTAATATGATAATTGAAATTAAGTGGAGTTGACTCAGTGATAAGTCATTCTCATTTTAATCGTGAGGTGATGGATTAAACAGTATCAGAAAACAATCTCTCTAGATAAAATTTATGTATGTTATTCTGTCTTACCGAGATGTCCCTCCCATCGTTTACCTTTGCCTGGATTATATGTAGATATGTTTTTTTTTTTTTTAATATAACAAATGAACAATATTAACATACAATCAGTGGACAACTAAACTACAGGAACTTGATAAAAAGGCTTGGTAGCTGAGTGAGATAATATTGCATGTTTAATTATTGTGATTGGAAAGAGATCAAGTATTATAAGGGACTAATTAGGGAGTAAACAGAAGGAGATATGGTCGTGATCATGAAGTCAGTCATTTATTCATGGCTGTATATGGGAGTTGGAATCCAATGTTTTGAGATGCCAGTTTGCTCAAATTTCTCTATCAAAAGAGACATTGCTGCAAAAGTGAGTCATGATGATGATGGGTTTTGCACCTTGCATAGTCATTTTCTTCCAAATGATTTTTCTTAGTAAGTATCATGATCGTCACCATTAAAGGTAAACAACGAAGTGTCCAATAATCCGCGCTCGGTGATTGTTCATAACTTTTCCATATCGATAAATGCCAAATGAAATTTTGATACTTTCGTAAAAGTGCTTCTAATTGATAAAGTGTAACTTTTAACTTTGAAGATGCGGACATGAGATTTAATTTTCTTGTCTAAGTTTCAGTGTCAATTAGAGGAATTATCATTCACTTGACTTGAGTTCACCTTTTACCACTTGGAGTTGGAACAATATGGCTAGGCATGGATGCAATATGATGTTAATTTGAACATTCAAAAATTTACTCCTTGACGGAAAATTAATCTTTCACTGCTAGAATAAGAGGTTAATTTGTGAGGAAAATACGACACAATTGATCCAACTTTATATGTTTTATTATCATCGGGTCGATATTGACAAGCTCGAAACAAAAGATTTTTGATCTGATGAGTGGGATGGTTGTGCAAGTCACATTGATCTTGATCCAAACAAAACTAGTAAAAGAGATAAAATTCTATACATAATTACGTACAATATAAACCCTTTAGAAATATGTATTAATCCAAATTACGACATGTTTATGAAATTAATACGAATGATCAATCCACCGTCCATCCATATCTAGAGAGTACTATGTATTATTAACCCTTTAGAAGATGGGCAATCTTCATCACACGTACATATGATTCAAAATCAAAGCTCATAGATAGAAAGAAAACACCGGAAAAGAAAAAAAAAATGTGACATTGAATCCACAGTTGTAAAAAGCAAATCCTCATGACGGTAGAGAGAAAACTATGTGCATCAATTTTTTCACCAAATTGTTGACGAGGTGCAAAAAAAAGGGGCCACAATATACACACAATAGTTCCCCAAGCTAGAAGCTACAAATCCAAAATGGCCCAAGAACACAATCAAGATGAGGAGGAAATGAGAGGGGAGAGAAGAAAAAAAAAACTAGTATAGTAATATTGCACAATTCAATTCACAAGTCCTTTTCAACTTGATAGTAACACTTCACCAAACTATTGGTTATAATCTTGAGCATTCATGTCCAAAAAAAAATTTTGTTTTCTTTTTCGTATGAAAGATCTTGGGCATCAATAATTTTGTACGTTCTTGTGTAGTTTAGATTTTATCATGAATTAATTAATGATGCTGTGGTTAGTAGACTTCAATCAGATTTTTAAATTTTTTTTTGCAGCTTGTTGCTTCACATATATCATGCATTTACTGCTTTTAGTCAACAACCCAATATTGAATACAGAATCATATTGTTGAGGGTAGGAAATCACCTCCAACTCTCGAGGGTGAGTGGAATACGGATCGGACTCAATTATTAATCAAAAAATTTAAATTGATATGTTATTTATATATATATATATATTTATTTTTCTCTAATCGATGTGGGTAAACCTACTCACACATATCTTCGATAATCATATATATATAATAATCTTGATTAATTGCATGATTTATCATGCTAATATTGGATTATGTAAAATCGAGATTATGTTAAAAATAAAATGTTGATAGAATAAAGTTTAAAAAAATATTGAAAAATTATGTTGATATGTGTATCAAAGTATAAAAGTAACTAGAGAAATTCGATAAATTTTTATAGATTAATTTATTGTATAATAAAAAATGAAAAATAGAGAGAGAAACATAGAGATTCTAATATACGAAAATCATATGACATTAAAGATTCTTATTCATAAGAAGGTGCGTGCAACGCAAAGTCGCATATGATATATAAGGTTTCAGTGTCGCATGTTTATACAGTAGTCCTTAATATATGTATAGCATCTACACAGTGATATAAAGGTGTATTTATCTGATGATGAACTTTCTTGATCAACGACGATCATATCAACACACTTGTTTTTGGATGATTATCAAAGGGAAGACAAGCGCTTTATGTGCTGTGACCTGTGATACATCATGAGATCAACTAAACGGTTAATGTTTTGATGTCGTTTTTTCAAACAACTTTTTTGCTATGTATTTATTTGTTCGACCGATATTGTACTATGAGAAAAGGACTTCCAAGAGTCCACGATTCACGTTCCTTTGTTGTATAGTAGTATCACTTTTTGTGGCTCAAACATCAAGCTCGTAATGATCTTGAAACAATTTAGAACTGCATAGTGAGCAACAGATAGATCGATCAATCATATGGTAATATTGTATTAGTTGCATTCAAATTAGTTGTAATTTCATTCATCAAGGAGGCTCGGTAATCGTAATATCACCACCAAATGATCCATACTCGCAGTATCATCTTTATGATCACGTATATGTAATGTGATATATATGTGTCATTAATCAAGTACAAGGCCTAAGCCCAATAAGGATTTCAGTCAGCAATAACGCTGACAGGAAATCAAAACAGAAAACACAAACAACAACCAAACTCAACCAAATCTTTATATAATTAATCTTTTCTTATATCATATGTTAGTAGAAACTCCCAGTATCGCAGGAACTCCTTTGGACGAAACCCTTTTCCTCATCCACGGGTATCAAATTATTGAGGTTGTACACTACTTCACGTCCTCAATTGATGTGCATTACGCTGAGTCTTGATTATGTTATCGTGTGAAGAAAGTCGAAATGATTATGTTATATCTAATATGATATAAAACACGTAATTATGTTATCGTGTGAAGAAACGAAATGGAATTCAGCACGGATCGTGTATGCTAAACATGACCGTGCCTGATGAATCTTGGTGTGTCCATGAGCACAGATCTGCGCACGGACGACCGTGTTGATTGCCTGGTTGGAAACCTGGACACGACCTGGTCAAGCCCCGCGTAGGAGACACAGATCATGCTTCGGGCTTTATTTGCAAATATAAGATTTATTAAATTTGTTTGTTAATAAATCTATAAATATATCCCATGTAACCAATCAATCTGATAAGTTGGTTGTGATCTAATTAAATCTATAATCCTCTCTTGATATGATGCATTTCTATCACGATTTGTGGTAATATGTTTGGATTTTTTTAATATTGATTTGTGTTTTCTTTATTGTTATTTTTCTTGATCTAGTATTTTCAATCTTTCCGTCGATAATCGACATATCGACTCGAGCTCCCAGCATCAAGCCTCATCAAGCCTTTCCCTGACCTCTGAAACCAACACACTGATGTCTATGAGGATAACTTCCTCCTTCAAGCAATCTTGGACCCGTGGCACCCGCAGCAAGTCTCCTCGCTCTTGTCGGGCTAAGCTTTCTAACAATTCCAACATTGTGCACAAAAGCGTTGGCATCCATCGGCAAATCTGGCCACCAAGTCTTGACCCTAAACCACAGTCGCAATATAATCATCTCAAATTCCTTAGCCTAATCGGTCCGTTTGCTCTAAAAAACAACTTCATTACGTACTCCCCGCACCGACCATGCATATTACTGCAAAAAATAATTAAACTAACCCAAATCCTTTTTCTATACCCAGACATTACGTATATATAATGTTGTAAGTATTATCATCATATCTTGGTCTTGGTCGGCACATAGTACGTGGTCAATGACGAATTCACGTATACATCATACTTTCATTGCAATATAACGACATTTTAGACATATGCATATTGGCATTGGGATTTCAAGTATTATTATAATTTTGTTAACATGTCCAATCTCATGGTCCAGTTATGAGCATATGTCTGCATCTTATGAAAGATATGTATCAGGAAAAAGGGTTAAAATCAACAGTAATCTAAGTTACATGACTACTGTTTTTAACCTCATCCCTTTGATCAGATACTATTGCAGTGAAATTAGTTGACGAGAGTGGATGATATCTACCAAAATGTTTCATCACGTCCTTGAATTGAATTCCAGGTTGAGTAGTTTCCATACAAATGCTGATAACAAAACATGGTTTCTCAATGACCCAATCAATCGCAATATGTGAAATCCTAATTTTATGATTTGAGAAAGACTTGTTTATGATCAATCATCTGACATCTAAATTCAAACACACACACATAAATCCTCTTTAATTTTTCATTTTCAACAATAAAATCATATACATATGTGAAATCAATCCGTTGTGTAAAGATTAGTGTAGCAGTTATAAGAGAAATTAGTGGATGTACCGTAACTGATTTTATTTTTTATGTGTAAAGATTTTCATATAAAAAATGTTATACTTCATCCGTTCTATAATATATGCATAAATTGATCGACACGGGATTTTATGTATGTGTTGATTTTTTATGAAATTGAATGAAGAAAGATTTTTTTTTTGTGATAGTGAAGTTTAGTGCTGTAACATTTGTGAGAAGAGATACTAGGTATACTGTAGCTGGTTTTTGTTGATTTTGTATTATTTTTTTAGATAAAAATTTTTCAAATATGATATGTTGTAATTATTATGAGATATCCAAAAAAGATAAGTTTTGTATTTATTATGAGACGAAGTAAATATTTATTATGAAACTGCCTAAAAAGTAACTGTTGTATTTTTTGTGTGACGGGGGAATATTACATATTCCCTCCGTCACATAAACAATACAACATATATATATTTTATATTATTTTATACATATGAATATAAATCTCGTTTTCATATCAATTCACGACTGATCATCACATAACATGTATGAAATTAAAGTAATCAACTTATACAACTATTGGTATTTCATGATATACTTATAAAAAACCGTATTTGATCGTTATTATACACACGTCAAATTTTATATCGGTACGTATATCAATTCAATTTGTTCCATCCTTCATGAGACTGAGGGATCACCCTTCGTGAAAACTCACCTGCAAATGGTGTTCGTTTCTAGAGAGGATGGTGCTGCCACGGTATCCCCGCGGATGCGTACCGTCGCCGTGAAAGTGGTATTGTCAAATGGGAGCAATCCTTTTTCTAAATAAGGAGAAAAGGAAGGAAAAAAGAAAGAAATTCAAACTATAAAGACAACGGCTAGAAATAATGGAGATCACATTCTTCGCTGATTCACATGAGGCGCCTAACGGGCAAAAAATCGCTGTGGGCCTCCCTCAGTAACTGATTTTTAAAAATCCAGCTAAGAGAATGATCTCATCTCATCTTGTAAGGTAAGAATCTCCCTCCACTGATCCTATCTTCTTCGTCAATCATCAAGCAATCAAATTGTTGATTTAGCGTATGATCAGGGAGCAAATTTCCTTAATTAAAACATCTCTAAACGTTGTGAGTCTATTTGAATGAAATCTGGATAAAACTTCTTAAAAATGAATTATGTAACATCGATGTAACCGAGTCATATCATGTTGTTATTGAAATAATTATGTCTACAAGTATGATATCTAACGACTTGAATCCTTCTTATGGTAAAGGCAAAAGATCAAATAAACTCATGTCAAAATTCATTTAAACTATTTCATATCAAGTTGTTGAAAATGATGAAATGAACCCAAAAACGATTGAACATATTGTTACTGAAATAATTATGTCTACAAATATGATAATCTAGAGACTTGAGTCCTTCTCTTATGGTAAAGGCAAAAGATCAAATAAATCTATGGGCAACATTCCTCTGTCATTTTACCCTTACGCATTGTTAGCAAGTTCCTATCAATGGGAGCAGCATGCTTTCTCTCCTCAAGTACTTTTACCATTTCTAACCACTTCTACACCCCCAATCCAAAAAATGACCCAGGTTAGGTCTGTAGTCACTATAACCAAATTTGTCCAACTCTAATTAATTACCTTCTTCAAACATCCCGAGTTGAGCATATATATATATATATATATATATATATATATGAGCCGATGTTTTTCAATATTTGTCATGCCAAAAAGGTGAGAATAGTACACACATGTTACTCCCGATCAATAATTTGTGTCTGATTTATAAATTTTAGGTTGCGATATGACCATCATTCGCACATAGACATTGCACTAACGTGGTGTATCAATTATCAATTGGCATGATTGGACCACTATATCGTCACACATACACCCCCAAAAAAAAGTCTGCAATACTCTCTCACCATATACAACCCCACCTTAATCACTCACTCACTCACTGTAGCCATCAGCCCATCACACGTTTCTTCTTCTTCACAGCTAGCTACACATATATTGCCCAATCTATCACTCTAATGACCCTCTTTTTAATATATTATTATAAACTTGTCCTTGCACAGACTCATACGCTCGCTCTCTTCCCATTTTGTTCCCTCTTTTTTTTTTTTCTTTTCTCCTCCTTTATATACCTTCCTCGTTTCTACCCTCTTCTGCTCATAAAACAAAACACACGGACACATTCTCCGTACACTTCATCTTCCTATCTCTGGTCTCTTCTTCTATAATTGTCCCATTTTAACTTGCTCCTCTCCTTACCTAGCTATATGGCTATTTAGAATTTGCTATATTCAATCCGACGCCCAAAAATTCACAATACAAAGAGCAAATCAAATCATATCAAACACTTGCCATTTCTTCCAAATGATACAGATTCGTTACAGTGACACAGAATAACGCCTTAAGAAGAAGGTGTCATATTCCTTATAAACCAAACTCATAATTTCTCTAACATTCTCATCGTTACTTAATTTCGTTACCTGAATCAATGGCGGACGAACAAGTCCAAGTTCATCATCAGAATGAGAGCACTGGAAACTACTCATCCGGGCAATCACAATCACAATCTCCTCCATCTCCATCCGGGTCGGGCCAATCCCGACCCGACACGGCCGCCGAGACCCCTCCCAAGAACAGCAACAGAAACAAGCGGGGCCGCGAGACCAGCAGCCGCCACCCGGTCTACAGGGGAGTGAGGATGAGGGCTTGGGGCAAATGGGTATCCGAAATCCGGGAGCCGAGGAAAAAATCCCGAATCTGGCTGGGCACATTCGCGAATCCCGAGATGGCTGCCCGTGCCCACGACGTCGCCGCCCTCTGCATAAAGGGCGACTCCGCGATCCTCAACTTCCCCAACCTCGCCGAGTCGCTCCCTCGTCCCGCCTCCAGCGTGCCCCGTGACGTCCAGGCCGCAGCCACCAAAGCCGCGGCCATGGAGGACCTAGGGCCCGCCACGACGACGTCAACCTCGACGTCCTCGTGTGAGTACTCCTCCAGGCGGGATGCGGAGACAGAGGAGGATCAGCTGAGTCAGATCGTCGAGTTGCCGAGTCTGGATGACCCGGGCGACTCGGCTGAGTCGAGGGGCGAGTTGGTTTGGGTCGACGCGCACGCGCTCGAGGGGTGGTGGCCCTACGCGCCGCTGTGGACGGATGAGATGGAGTTCGGCGGCGGCGGCGGCTTCTAGGATGGGCTGGTGTTCGTCAACGGCCTATACTACGTCGTATAAGTCCCTTTTTTTTTAATTACTTTAATTGCCGTTATAGAGGAGATTATTTGTGTTTATAACAGTTACGTTACGCATGTGTAATTTATCCGTGGTGTAAAAACTTATGGGGCTTGGGAAGATGGGAATTTCAATAAAACAATCGAAGTTACGAAATTCTACTCTCATTCTATGAGCCCTTTCGCTGAAATTTCTCATGACGGTGATTTAAAAACTCTGATAGATTGTTCCGGATAAATATGGTTAAAAAAAAATTGATTAGGATCACATTTGATTTTGGTGATGAAAATGTTGAATTCTGAGGTAGAAGATCAATTTAGATTTGCTTATTGGTTAGTTTACATTGCTGGATGTGAACTGTGAACAGATCATACTGGAATTGGCATTTAGTGTGATGATGGCGAAAAGTTTGTCTAGTGGTCATTAAACTAAATGATATGGTTTAATAATGCTAATCAAAGTTACTCCTATGATGCTCTTTCTCATGACACAAGCCGTTGATTTCTTGTTTAAGGGAATCAGGCTTTTTACGACAAGTCCTTTGTAGATGTTGCTCAATTGGTTGGTTAATGCATAATCAGTACATAACCTCTAAACCTCAACTTATGTAAAGAGAAATACAACGAACAATTTTGAATTATTTTATTTTTTTGAAAATTCTTTCTCACGTATATATGATTTGATATTAACCTCGTCAAATTTTCTTTTCATCGTGATTGAAAAATCAATTCATCAACATGATTTCAAGTCATTAGAGGAATCCAATGTTGCCATTTTGGTTTATTATGATGGTTTGATGTTAACTTCGAAATCACATATACTGGCGAGATAAATCTAATGAGTTACACTGCTGTTTACAAGCTGGATAATTTATCATAAACCCGATAGCGTTTACTTTGTATGATATAAAAGGTGCCCTTCTCCTTGAGTTAGCCAAGGAAGGCTACTTATGAAACATTAATCTGACTTCAACCTTGAACTTATATTATAATGAACGGTTGTTCAATTATTGGTGTCATTAATCATGCGTGTTAAGTACAACGAACCAATACAAGTTAGCCTGACTCCTATTCCTACACATGTATACGTCCAAGGGGAACAATTAATATCGGTAAAAGTGATAAGCACTAGGCCGAAAAAAGGTGACAATAACCATAATTATTTTTCCTATGTCACACTTGAGGATCTTTGAGCAAATAATTTTCATAATAATTCTCTAAATTTATGTGAAATTAATGATCCTAAGATGATTTTTAGGATATCATTTAGTGGAGCCTCTACATTGAAACGTAGTTATTATTATTATATATAAAGAGATAATATATCAAAAGAATTTAATGAAAATTTTATTTATGTTTTAATATCTATTTTGATTTTTACATATATAAAATTACAATAAACACACATATAAAATATAATTCATACATTTATTATTTACACTAGACTGATGTTAATAAACAATATCACATGAGTGAATATTTTATTAGTATTTTTGTCAAATTTACTTAAAAACAGAGCATTCGAAGGTGGAAGAAAAAGAGAAGTGTTTGAAGGCCTCGTGGAGAAAAGCGTGTGGTGCTCATCTTGTTGGGCCTTTCTTGGGCTGAATTTAGTAAACTTGGCCACTGGGTGTAATTTAAGGGTACACTTACAAGTTAAAAGTTACCGATGGATGCTGTAGATGGTGTTCAATGTGCAGCATATGGCCCAATTCAAATTGGCAAGTCTTTCGCTACGATGACTTATATTAACTTATATGTCCGAAGATAACAATCTAAATAATCTTATCAAATACAAACACTGATAAAGGACGAGATATACTCGAACGTTTGCAACAGAAAGAAACCGTGTCGAGCTTTTTTGAGTATGATGATTGATATGCGAGATCAATAATACTCCATACAGCGGTGAGCTACAATGACACCGTGGGACAATAAGTCGCATTCTTCATTCTCGATCACATGTTTATCTTGCAAACTAATCCGTCCGTCCAAATGTAAGGTTTTATATAATTGTCACTATTTGCCTCAAATTAAATCTTGAGGAGTTTTTGTCATCCCATCAAAACCCAACAATATAGTCCACACGATTGAACAACTTCAGATAACAATATTTTTTTATTTTATTGCAAAGAGAATATTTATTCCAAATAGGTTTTTTTTTTCCGTTTTTGGTTAGAATTGATGTCTCAACGAGTTCTGACGTGGACACACAGTTACTCATTGACCAAAACCCATGGTTTCTCAATAAAAATCTGTCAAGTGGACGTAAACGGGCCCCATGGGCTTGAAAATTTTGTGAGGCAGAATTATTGGAGGGGAGAGACGATGGGTCGTGAAGCAAGTTAGAAATGGAATGGCCCAAATCATTTATACAGTGGCGCCCACGGTTAGGCCCAATAGTATTATTCTAGTACACAAACTGTTTGGAGGTGGGACCGGACGTACGTTGTGGTACAACTGGGTATCCGTGTTCGGGTCCTTGTTTTGGTGGAGCGGGTTAAAAATGTGGTACTTTCCCGTCCATACCAATATAAATAATATTTATTTATATATATTTATTTTAAAATATAAATATTAGTTTTTTTTCATTCAAATTACTGTATTATAGTATGCTCATATTATTCAATACGTATTTTGAGAGATTTTAATTTTAGTTATAACGTACGAAAATAGTGATATTGATATAAGATTGTAGTACATAACTTAAACTATCATAAATATTTCAGGATAATTTTACATAATATTTGATCGTCCCACTAATAATTCGTAATAAGAATAACTTTATTATTGACATAGATTGAGGTTGCATTTTGAATAAGACTAGGGAGTATATCTTTATTTAGTAATATTTTCATCTGAAAACAACAAAACAATCAATATCTATATAATACATCCAATTTTCTTCTTTTATAGTAACCATAATTTGTTACAGTAAACCTAATTAGCATTAAAAAAATATTTTTTTTCATCGAATTTCATAAAAATTCAATATACATATAAATTCGCGTGTTGGGTTAACTCGTTTCTTAAATTATGGGATGGAGGGAATAGCAAAGAGAATGTTTCTTAGGTGGAAAAATGTTGTAATGTATTTTGTTGGATAAAGTAAAGATTCAAGATTTTTCATACCAATGTTGGATTCAACCTACATAAAAATCCGAGTATTGTATTAACTCGTTTCTTAAATTATGGGATGGAGGAAGTAGGAAAAAGAATGTTTTTTAAGTGGAAAAATGTTGTAATGTATTTTGTTGGACAAAGTAAAGATTCAAGATTTTTCATACCCGTGTGATTATGTTAATTGTTGAAATAACGAACAAAGTTTTAAACTAAGGCGGTAAAAACATCCAGAAACGAAAGTCAGAATTGAGCACATTATCATTCCCTACATGAACGTAGTCCTTTTTCCCCTGACCAGTGAGAATATGTTTTCTTAGAGGGAGGGAGAGAATGCGATGCAGGAGACACTTTTGAAAGCGGCCTATTTTCGAATTGATTGTTCTCCTGTGTTGAAAATGAACAAAATGTTAGTAAAATGTCTAAGGGAATAATGTACGTACGACACTTTCATGTGCTTGGTTGGCGTTTGCGGGCCCTTCATTCAATATATCTAAATAGTAGGTTTGCCCACTATCATATTCTATAAAATATAATTGAAAATATATTATTAAATATGTCATTACAACGACTATATTTCAAAAATTATATTACTAATATATTTTAGCACTTGTAATATTGTATCATTTTGAATCGTAAATCTATATGATGATGATGATGAGATGGTTTATTAATAACCAATACCAAAATAATAATAACCTTATATTGAATATCGTATATGTGTTTGTGAGACGTGGGTTTATATTTTAGATCATCTGTATTAATATATGTTTTTTACATGATAAAATGATAAATTTATCTTTTAAGAAGTTTTTTAGAAAGATATGTAGGCTGATATTTCTCATGGGTGATATCTAATAAAATATCTCTACCTTATTTTACATATCTCCCTATCTATTATTTATCTATAACTAATAAGATATATTATTTTCATGATCATTAGTAACCTTTTAGCATATATATCTATTCATTTCGTCTCAAAAGAATTACAACACTTATTAAATTAAGATAATTATAACATTATTCTATTTATAAACTTGTTTTTCCAAAAATATCAAAACACCCATATTATTTAATTTATATCATATCAAATTATGCCATTACTTTTTCTTCATTTTTTTTCCCACTTCTCCCACTCACAAGTCAAAAGACAAATTAGTCTTTATAATAGAAAACAATACACATAAAAATTATAATATTAAATTAATTAACTATAATTTTTTTGGGATGGAACTAATAAATATATAGGATCTGCTTATATATATATATGTGGCTACAACACCGTTTTATCAACGACATGACATATTTATGAAAATTTGATCAACATAGAGTAGCCATTTCACATTTTCAAATAAAGTTTGTCGAGATTATATATATATATTTTAAAATGTTGTAGATTCATGAACAAATCTGAATTGATGAAGTAATAGGAGATTCGTTTTTGTGATTAAAACAAACCGAAACCACAGCCGAGAATAGTGACTTCTGTGGGCAAGATGTATAGGTGTTTGCAGGTAAACGCCAGTGCACAGCGTTTACAACTTGTTGCGGTAAAATCATTTTTTCACAATTTACCTATATTTAAATTTATGAGACATTTATATATGTTGCTCTTCTACATGACATAATTATATAGACTTTTCATTTTCAAGACATATTTAGACCAACAATAATTCATATAATATATGCGATACGCATTGAGTAATTACCCACGATGTATTTGTCGTAACTTATATTGTACGAGGTACATCATCGGATACAAACTACTACTTCTTTCATATCAAAATAATTAAAATATTTATTAAATTAAGATATTTTAATTAAATTATAATATTATTCTATATAAAAAAAATTTCTCACAAAAATATCAAAACATATTTTATTATTTATTTTATATTATATCAACTCATTCTAATACTTTTTATCATTTTTTTTAACTTCCCTCACTTACCTAAGTTAAAAAATAAATTAATTTTCATAACAAAAAGTAACAACTCGAATTTGGATCAATTCTTCCCTGGACTCTCCAAGTGATAAATCTGCTGACCAGACTTCACTGCTTGTTGGGTTGGCTTTGGATTGCTGATCTTGGGCCCAATAGCTGGGCCTTGTCCGAATTCTAGAACAAGGAATCTCTACAAACCAGACAAGGTACTCTCATATTGGGCCTGATCGAAGCGAATGATGTTATTGTCTTTATGTCTAATTTGTGCAAGATAACATAAACATGTCAAATCGCTGTACATAAGGTCTAAAATCTAAGATAACATAACATGTCAAATCCTTGTACATGTTTTATTAGAGGTGTAAAATCTACCTTACCGAAAAGATTATCCTAGTTGTCTCTAATAACCCATAAATTCGATCCCTGTTTTCTCCGTTTATTTATCACTATTTGGATTTGTTTGACATGTTCCTCAATGCATCTCCAGGATTAGCATCAAACAAGAGGAGTATGTGATACCTGCCTTGCTAGATTAAGAAAGTTTACAAATGGAGTGGATTTAAAGGAATGTTGGAATGGAATGGATCAAGTTTACCTATTTTGTTGATTGTTCTGTGAAAGATCAACTATTCCACAATATTCACAAAATGGAATGTTTGCATGATGAAGTCAATGATACATATCTTGCCACTATCCTTAATTGCATTGTAGAACCGTGATTAGTTGTTCAATTTTCTTTAAGAAGCTAAATGGTATGGTTTTGGTCAAAGTCATGTTGTCCTATTATCTGCATATGGTAGCATGGTTGGTTGGCCTTTACAACTAATGATGATGATGATGTGCTTAATTATATATGTCTTTGTACTGTAGATATCATATATGTTGGGTTTCTAAACAGTTACCATATTCGTGAAGTATGTAAGCAGGTACGTATATTTACATGCATGCGATGCGTCATTTTAAGTAGTTACACGAGAGCCAGCGTATGATCAGCCGTTATCTTTTTGGCACCAGATAAAATCCCAATACTCAAAAAGTAACCAAAGCCTAGTTTCCAAGAAAATTGGAGCCCTGAATACTGAGTAAAAGCAAGAACTAATGTAAATTAATGAAGCGAGAGCAAATAATTTTGTTTCATGATCTATACCTACTGTATTCTCAAAAATTCAACCTAAACATCGATGTCAAAATGACTATTGGTTTCGTCGACGTTTCGCCTTCTCTTAACCTGGGTGATTTGGGCCTGTTCATAAGATGAGATGATGAGATGATGAGATGATGGTTAATTGATTCTTCATGAGCATTGAGGTTGACATCAAAAGGTGGAAAATGGTGGTTCTGTTGCACATAAACTACATCATACAATTTTTGCGCTGAATTTCTGGCCATAATCTTTGCACTATAATTTAGCAGGACGTTACATCATACATAGAATCTATACCAAAAGTAACGAGATCCTGGATGACTCAAAAAGAATAGTTTCTTGCACTTACATATTTATGATGATACAATACAAAATATTATCGCATTAATTAGTCATCTGGATTCTCGTAGTTGATCACCTGAGTAAAGTATGTGAAAGGAAATCTTGTGTAGGAGTACAAGGTGTCCTATACCACATTAATTCGGCGATGCTGTTATACATTGTTTGCTGGTGACATAAACTCTTGAGCGGCCCAATTAAGCATATAGTACTGGACATGTTATTATTTGACTAAATTAATGGCATAAAAAATGTCAAATTTCTTAATGATCTCAACTTAGTTTATCGACAAGAGCAAGCAAGCAACGGCAATAAGAAAATCCACGTTATCATTGGTATTGAATTGAAGAAAAATATCATTTAACCCTGCTCAAGTATCATCCGATTTTATATCTCTAAATTATAAAAATAACTACTTAATCCTTCATAAATTTTAAAACAATCTTAATTTTTTGGCAAATGATTTTCCCTAAAAGTATATATATATTGCAGAAACCTCCTTCGAAGGAAGACATATATCTATTTTCAAAATTAAGAAGGATTATGTCCAAAGAATCGAAAATTTAAGATGTTATACGTTATTTTTTCTTGGATAGATGTTGCCAATTGTCAAATGATGTGGGATCATGAAACAACAATGGAGAAAGAAGGGATTCTTGGAGTAATACTCATTTAAAAGCGATTGTTTATTCATTTAGGGTCTGTTTGATATCGTTGTTCAAAATAAAAGAAACTAAAATCGATAAAGAAAAACAAAACATATATAAAGAAAATCAAAATCATAATACAAAATGAAATGATTTGTGTAAAAGAAATATTGAATATTGCACTCGGATGCAACAAAAAATTGAAATAAAATATTCTTTTTATGGTTTTTTGTTTTTATTTTTGTTTCATCAATTTAAGAAATTGAAAACAAAAACGATACAAAACAGTTTTTTTTTTCATTCAATGAAACAAAAAAAGAAAAAACAATAATGAAAAAACTCTTACTAAAGGGGTTGGAAGGATCTATGGAACGACACAATAAGTCTAAAATTCAATTATGTAAAATTAAATGTTATATCCTTGTAAAATCATACAACAAAGATTTAAAAAATTTAACCAAGGATGATTCATATGTCATGTTATAAATCCTCGTGATCCTAATTAAAAACTCTAACATCACCCATTCAGACAATATATCATCACATCCATCATATTTGTAAAAACTTCTAATCCATTTAAAATGTTCGAAATCAAGTGTGATTGATGTAATAAACCGAGGAGAGATTGATTCAAAAGCGCACGTTGGTGTGACGTGCTTGTCGTGCCCCTGCTCTTTCCTTCCTCCCCCCATTTTATATATAGTCCTTTCTCTCTCTCTCTCCCTGCTCGAATAACCACCAACTCGTCGATCATCTCTCTGATCCATCATTGATCCGATTCTTCCTGATTTACACTGTACAGATTGAAACGATAATGTACAATAATGGCGGCAGCGGCGGCGGCGTAATCAGCGAAGCGTACAGGCCTCTGCCTTCGCTTTACCTGGCGTTGTCGTCGATCTGGTTCGTGTCTGCGTCCTCTTGGTCTCTCATCACCTGGCGACGAAATCGTCATTTTCAGGTCATTCATCGTGGCCTTTCTTCTTCTTTTCTCGTCTTTTTTTTATTATGATGATTTGTGTGTGAATCTTTTCGATTGATTCTGATGGCGGTCCTGTTAATTGTTGCTTGTGATTGATTGGTTTTCGTGGTTTGAAAATGAGAAAGGACATGTTTCCTTAGAAGTTACTAGTTTTGGGATGGACGGTTTAGGTATGACGGTCAAAGTGATTGTCGTTGATATTTTTCAATATATCTTTAATCGACTGGCGATGATTATATCTAGAGACACATGTGTAATTTGCGAATAAGATCGGGGAGCTAGCGCGGTGTTCTTGTGCGACTAAAGCGAGCGAGTTGCGTTTGAACCCTTGAATCAGTAGAATGATCACACATGTTTTGTGAACCCTCACAATGTGGTTCAAGACTATAGCACGTAAGATTCACACATGAGAAGTTGTTGAGAATTGGGGGTTCCTTGACTACGTTCCTGATTTTAATGTTAAAAACTAATCTGGCATCATGTCATCAAAATGTCTCAAACAGCTCAAGTTGTTTAATTTGGTCATAGATATGGTACGAAACATGTCAACATTTAAACTCTATTTCTCAAAAGATTATATTTGAGTTTGGTTTAGTTGACATGACCATGGATGATGAAATAAGAATGAGATTGTACCGTAAAAAAAATTAAAAAATAGAGTGGTTTCCTGGTTGGTGAGAATTGATCCAAATTTCAGTTTTACATTGATAGAGGCCCAAAGTCATTGGTTACCTGGTATCTGAAATGCTATTGCTTGGTAGCTTGTATTGGTAAACCTGATTGGCGAATTCTTTTTCAGTACGTGTTTCTTTCATTTGTAAAACTAATGTTTAGCTTGACTTTGCAAGTTAAATGCTTTACTTACCTGCTCTCTATTAATTTCAAGTTTCAACATTTTCGGTAAGGCTCTGACTTGCAGGATTAACTATGTGATGTTGCTAATTCTTTATCTTTTCATTGACGAATGTACTAGAGCAGACAAATAATTTGCAATGGACAATCGCTTCGGTCCCGCTGATAAAAACATTGCAGCTGTTTCTATCATTCCTCTTCTGGTATGTTCCTTTTAACAGTATTGCCCTCTATCCTTTTCTGATTCCTGTCCCTGTGGGTTTTGGTGGGCAACTGGCTTCTGATTTTGGTCTGGAATCCCAGCTTTGATAAGTGAACATTGCAGCACTTGATATTGTTAAATCTCAAGAGATTCAAATAATTAAGGTATAAATTTTGCAGCAATCGTGTGTTGTGCTCTGAAATGCGATGCTGCCAATTTTTTTTAAAACCAAATTTTGATTCTTTTGTAAGTCACGTTCATATGGAGCAGGGGCTGAGCCTATGGCTTGGTCTTGTCTTTGTGTGTGCATCAGCATATGCTTTATGACTTAGTGGAACTAAATAATCTAAAATGTGCTCTATGATATTGTGAATGCTAGATTTGCTGAGCCTGAGCTAAGTTGGCCCATAATTCATCCATGTTCAAGTCTGTTATCCAAACATGAGTCACAAGTGAATAATACTGTCTGATGATTTTTTCTTAATATACAAAGAAAAGTAAGTTGAATATAATATGTAGAAAATGTGAGTGAAAGATATTGGCAGATGCTATAATTGTCGATTGTCCTCCTTGGTTCTTCTTGTTATTCTCTATATATTTACTGTACAGATGAGAATATTTGTCCATGAACCTGTTGTCACTGTCAACATAATTTCCGAGTTATATCAATTGGACTGATTTTCCTGTAAGATAGAATAATCAATCATAGCTTGCATAATGCTTGTTATCCGAATCCTGTAGGCTAACAGGCAGCGAAAAAGGAACTCCACAGTAGCTTATATGTCTTTTACTCTGTTTTGGATTGCATAGCAGTGACTTTTCTTCCATGTTGTTTTGCATCGTCACATCGGTTCTAGATGAATTGTGTCTGATGTATATGAAACCTCACTGATTTAACCCTCATCAGTGCAGGAATTCTTGCTTTTACTCACAGATATGCTCTTTGTGGATGTCGTTTGGGGTTTATATAACTGGAGTTCTCTTTCAGACAGCTTCTTTTGTCTCCTTTTTGCTCATTTCTCATGGTTACTGCATCATGTGTGAACATCTCTCCATCCAAGAGAGGCGCACAACGGCTGCACTGGGGTGTCTGTTTTACTTGACACTCATTGGTTATAGAGCTTCTGTACCATATTTTTCGGTAAGTTTCGGATACTTTATAGGGTTTAAATAGCCTTGAAAGTTATATTTTGCTTACGACTGAGGTAATTTATTTTTCCTATCACCTGTAACATGTTTGACTTTATGCATTCCAGGGTCTGCTTCTCCTGAACTATATCATATCATTCTCCGTAATTTTCCATCACATATCTCAGAATTTGTTAGCTCTACAAGATCAGCTGGGTGTGATCGAGGATGATGATATCAGTGCTATGCATGACGCAGTACATTCAAAGTACATCATGTTCAAGTATGCTAAAGCTTCTCCCTACTAGTGGACAGCCATATTCAACAGCAATGAAACACTCATCATAACAAAAAGCTCTTTCTTTATTGTCGCTGGCTCTGCAGGAAGTTCCAGGTTGCAATGCAGCTGTTGGCTATAGCAGAAACTGTGGTAAGAACCCAGATGGTTCAAGTGACTATGAGGTCTCCGGTGATCTTCGTGAAAACTAAGAATTTTTTTCTTTCAGATATACATTAACCTGGATGACTCCGTGGACACATACTGGGTTCGCATATTAGCTCGGGAATGGGCTCAGTTCTGCATATTTGTGTATATTGGGTATGGATAATACTAGCTTATAGTTGCTGCTTTGATGGTCATTTACCTTACACCGGAACATATACATATACCTGCATTTGCAGATGGACTTTTCGATCACAGGACTTGGCGCCACGCTTCTCTGTTGTGCCTGCTGTCAAATCTAAGAAGGGAATGACAATTCCTCCAATTTATAGTGTTGTACGTACTGAGTGAGCTCAAATAAGCTGAATTGCTGTTGACGTCTAACTGGCGCAACAAATAATTTACTAAAGCCTTTTCAAAAAATAACAAATAAAATAAAATAAATTACTAAATCCACCATCTTGGCAGGAGATGGATGCTGCTGCTTTTAGAGAGTTTTGCTGTCATGAGTGGCACATTGGAGTGGTAAGTGACAAATACAGTACCTTTCTGTGTCTTTTCGAAAGCCTTATCCCATAAGGTGGGGTTTGCAACATCGAAGCAAAAATGAACATGTCGACTTTGTTTTCACATTCTAACTGTTAGCTAACTAACAGAACCCTTGTTGTCTTAGATACCAAATAAGCATCAGATTCAGTAACTTTTTTACTGTTTTCTTTCACCTCTCTCTTGCAGCCAACTGCCATTACCCATGGCGAGAGCCCAAAAGATTGTGTTCTGGTTATTGTACAACAACCTTGCTCACAGACTAGTAAAATGGCGAACAAGAGCGCATCTTGAAGTTTCATCGATATGCATCGTTTTACATATTGCCCATTCAGATTTATGAGGAGGCATCTGTGCAAAGTAATGGAGTCTAGCTAATTATTTGAGCAGAACAGATTGTTTCAGGTATCAAAAGCATCCGACTTTTTCCGGGTGTTTTTTTGCCTTACCACCATACCATCTGCACCTCTATATTATATGAGATCTCGTAGCTTGTGAATACCGTTGAGGCCCGTTTGGCTTTGTCCATGAGATGTAGCAGATTTTCTTGTATTTTAGTTTCTCCCAATGTGAATGAAGATATATGTACATTATCATCTCTGATTTCAGTTCTTTTTTGTTCCTCACTAACTCATATAGTTGAAACCAAATGTCTTGTTGTGATTGTTTGCTCTATCATTCTATCCACACTTTTAGGTAACGAATGTGACTAGAATCTCTTGTAGAAGTTCAAGAACGTGACCAATTCTCTTTTAAGGAAACATGCAACTGTTATTCTCCGGATACATATTGGATAATCTCATGAACATGAACTAGCATGGGATTAGAGTGAGAATAACAAAATCTAGTTCTTCATTTGGGTTAGAGTAAGAATCATGAGAGGTATACTTTAATTTTGATTTGTTTTTATTTCTATAGGAGCAACTTACATAGAATGTTGTTTGAAGGAAATATCTCTCTATCTTTGTTAAATGACATGAGATAACATCATCTATCATGTGTCGATAATCAATAAAAGAAACAAAAATTCAACATATTACAAATAAAACGTTTCACTAAATTATGTTCATAATCTATGATTTAAAAAGTTTGATTTGAACCCAATATAGTTGATATTGAACCAATAATATATTAACAATTCTATTAATTTTCTAACTTAAAGATCAATATAGTTGTAAAGTTGATCTTTCAATCACGATATGGCTGTGCACTTTGTGCTTTTGATCGCAGCACCTACCAAAATGAACAGATACTACATCAGTCCATCGTATAAGCACAAATTTAGTCGGACATGAAACAACATGAACAGGTCCGTCATCTTCAGAGTCTTTAGCTCCAGCAGTAAGTTTTCTCTCTGCCGTTTCCTCTCGTTCTCCGGCGAAAGCTCGAGAAATCCGACCATCGAAATCCGGGAAGATGACTGCATCAGGCGATAAATCGCAGGAGCCGGCGGCAGCACCTGCGTCGCCTTCATCTCGTGACTGGATGGATCGAATTTTGTATCCCACCATCCTCGCAGGTCTCTCAAAACCCTAATTTCTCGATCTTTTCCTTGAGCTCCTAATTTCTGTGTAATTTCGCACTGTAATCAGTGTTGTGTGCTAGGGAAATGAGAAAAAAAAAACGATCATGATCACGGTTCTCTAAATATGGTTTCGCGTTAACCAAAACTTCTCAACTTGTGATTCAAATTAGTAGCATAATTTAAGTCACAAGTAGCGTTCTACGAATGTGGTGACTCTGACACTCTCTCGTGGCATAATTGTTTAGTATAAACTATAAAGTTATTGGATCACTAGAATTCTTTCAGGGGGATTCATTTCTTTCTGATAGTGTACTTCAGGGTTTCTGATCAGAGTTATATTGCTTTCATATAGTTTTGAATGGGGATTGACATATCATATTCTGTGTTCTCGCTGACATGTGGCATGTACGACATGTCACTGGATTAATTCCGTGATTATGATCCCACTTAAGGTGATTTGAAGTCTTGCAAAGATACGATAATGGAATGAATAGGGAGTTGATGCTGCTTTTCTTGAATGGGCATTCACACTTGTTTCAGTATATTGTGCTAACATGTTCTTGATTGGCCAGGGATTATCGGCAGTGGAGTTGGGTTGGTGTCCAAGCATCGAAAGGTTCATGGTCTCGGCACCATCTCCGCCGCTTATGCGACCAATTTTGCCATCGTCGCTGGTTGTTACTGTGGTAAAGACACCAATTTTCTTGAAATATCATGTTAGGGCTCCATCTAAATCCCATATCATGTTAGGGCTCCATCTAAATCCCACCATAGCATCCTTACCAATTTGGTTTTCCTATTCAACATATTTATCCTTTTGCTTGAAATTTATGTCTTATTCTTTGGATTTTTACCATAATCTAGCCACTATTTTATGATGCTGATCGCTTAAACCACCACATGAAGTATAGGCAATGTGAGCTCGATCATATGATTATTTCCATTGGGTCTCTTGTCATTCAAAGTTCAAGTATTCTGCCTCGATTATTCTTTTGATGCTGCATTTATGCCTTCTTTGTTAAGAGATCATTTTACCCTTTGTACAAGTTCTGAATTTCAAAATGCATGTGCTCATCTTCCAAAAACAATTAGAACTGGTCACAAGTGAAAATGTGAAATTATGAATCTATTTGGATGACTTGAAACCCTCAGAGTGTCGAGGTGAGATGATGGTGGGAACTGGTTTAGATTGTATGTGTAAACGAAGAGTTTTCTACTAATTGTAAAGAATGCTAATATCCACAATTAGTTTTTTCTACTAATTGTAGATTGTAGAATGTAGATGCTGGCGTGATGCCAAGATACCGAGAGCAAGTCCAATCTTAATGGTAAAATGAGTGTAGTTATTTTTATAATTTGACACCAAAAAATACATTTAGCACCAATTATAAAACCGACGCTCTAATGTTTGGTTCTATTATACTCCCTAAGGTTCCAATGATATCAAATTTCCTCATAATCACAACATTCATAGCTTACCGGTTATGATTTAAAAATTAAATGTTAATAATTGATCTTTTCTATTAAATTTTCAATACGTTGTATGCTTTTCAACCTTTTTTTCAACTTTTTTTTTAACTTAAATTTTTATTCACATGTTTTACTAATTTTTCAACTATATATTTATCAAATTCTTGATTAAATTATTTAATTTGTAGCCAATTGGTAATTTCCTTAACATGAGAAAAGCAAAAGATAGTCATCATTGATGGCGTGGTAAGAATAGATGTACTTATCATTGCTGCCAAATATAGAACCCATTATAGCTCAAATCTATTTCGGCACGTCATGTTTTTTCCATTTGGTGTCAAATTATAGAAATAACATGACTTTTAACTCATGATTGGACTTGCTCTAAGAAGTCAATCGTTTAGTATTTAGCAATAGCTATAGTTGGTCATATGTTCCCTGGTGGCAATCCCAATGATCGGTTTCACTTCTCTAATTAACTCGTGAATTGGTTATAAGTTAATGTTGAGATTTGGATTTCTCCTTCTGTGGCAGGATAAGTTGTATTGCTTTTCCTTCTCCATTTTGTACAAGAAGTTGCAACTTTGATTCTGATGTTTAATTTGTTGTTGCATCGCAGGAGTCCGTGAATTTGTGCAAGTATCAAGAAGATCAGAGCCTGATGATCTGCTGAACTCCACAATTGCAGGTCTAGGTAGTGGTGCACTTCTCGGGCGCCTTCAAGGTGAATCCACAGAGTGTAGTGGCAATATTCTTGGCCCGGAGTGTTCTGGTTTTTCTTGTGTGATGTAGAGATATTTTTTAAATTTTTGTTTATATTTGATCTACAAATAAAATCCAAACGGGGTCATAATAACCTAAACCCCAGTGGATCATTGTGTGATGTAGAGATGATATATCAATATATCATAGTCGAACTCCATCCAATTCATTGCCTCATTAGTGAAGGAAACCATAAGCAGTGTCCTGTTTTCACATTTGTCTTCACCCTCTCCTACATCCTTTTGTTGCTTGGTTTTATGATCTTCAGCTGATCATTACTCTGCCCTTGCAGCTGGTCAGGTGGGTGCCATTCGTTACTCCATCATTTTTGCTGTCGTTGGAACAACTGTGGATTATGCGACAATCAAATTGCTACCCATGCTCCGGAGCTATCGTGATTCTGTATCTAGTAAAGAGATAAAATTGCCTGACTGGTCTCCGATCCAGGTGCTTGACGAAGAAGCCCTTGCCAAAAAGAGAGCTCGCGAACAACAATTACTTGCTCAAAGGAATATAGCTATCACAGAAAAAAAACCTCAATGAGAGGTTTCTTCTTTTTCTTTTCTTTTTTGTTTCCCTGTGTCATGTTGCCTTTGTGGCAGGAGGTTTTTTTTATGTGTTTTGATACCTCTGTGATAGAGGAAACTGCTCGTAATCGAAAGAAGTCAAGATTGTAGTGGTGGATTGGTTATCCCTTAATGCAAGGGTGTTGTCTCATTGTCTCATGTTACCTGAATTAGTTGTTAAGGGCATAAAATACACTTATCTTGTATATTATAGCTCTCTATTTTGATTGATATTTTGTATTTATCGCATTATTTTAATATTGTATTTTATCGATTTGATTTGATGTATATCTTGAGTATGTGTTGATACACAGAAAATTATTTGGAGAATTTGGAGTTAGGAATTCGAAGAAATCGGTGATGGAAAGTCACATGTGTGGGAGGAGTTCGTGATGATAATTGATTGTGACGGTAGGCGTGATGATTTTTCTTCCAATATTATGAGTGCTCGTAACATTATGGGTGTTATAACCGCAATGGTCATTACGAGATTTGTCTTGGATTATTTTTGAATTTTTTTTTGTAATTTTAATTTTAGAATATCTTTTAGGTTTGTTTATATATAGGTTTGAGATTTTTATTTATGGGGAGATTGTTGTTTTTTGTTTTTTTTTTTTTTGTTTTTGGAGATATCTTATGAAAGATTACAATCCTAATATTACATAACTCTCAATGGGGATTGAGATGATCGAGATCGAGAAGATGAAATCCATCAGATTTGAAGATGGCGAAAGTCAATTTGTTTGGAGGAGTTTATATTATCTTCTCATCTATATTCAATTTCTCTTTATTGTTATTCAATTCTAGAGTCATAAACTCATTTCTCTATCCAGGGCTACGATGTAGCCAACGTTTGTAAAGATTCGATTTTTATCATATCGTTGGATCTTTTTTATTATTTCTTTTGGTTGAGTGTTTCGTATTGTCCTGAATGTTTTGTGTGATTAATCAACACATAATTGAACTATGAATCTTATTTATATCGAGAGAGAAATTAGGGTTTAGATCGTTGTATCAAATATCTTGGATTGAATACGTGACAGAGATGTTGTATGCATGATCTTCGTAACCATTACATGGGAGTCCAAAGAACTTAATGGTTTCTTGATGTTTGCAATTCACATAGAGATATGATGAGTTGAATGTTAGAAAAACTTTCTGTAGATCTCGAGAGGGATATTTAATATGTTAGGGATCTCAACTATCAATCATAGTAATTAATTGATCTAATTTAGTGATAATAATTAAATCTTGTTTCAAGTGTCAATGAAATCGAAACGCTAAACTTTTAAATCCATTGATTTTTCTCAATTGTCAAGCAACGTAGTCACTTGTTTTAATAGCTATTAGTCCACATTTTTTTATCAAACCAATTTAATACCAAATTTAGGCTAGATAATTTTAAATGATTGAAATTGAGTATCGGTGAAAATAATACTTTACTCACATCTTTATTACTTGATACGATTACGTGTATTTGGATATTATATTTCTTATATCAGTTGTCGAGTTGATTTTCCGGAGTTTGTTATCATTTACAATTAAATTGTTTTTCTGGTTGGATCTAAAACTGTTCAGGTCAAGTAGTATGATATCATAGGTGAACGAATCGTTTGTTTTGTTTTTAAGTATTTTAGCATCAATAATCACATTACCCTGCTGCTTGTATGGCCTGCTAGGTGTTTAGGTATTTGTGTTTTGCAAGTAACGTTACGAATCAGACGAGAGCGTTACTTGAAAAATAATATTAATATTCTAAAAGGTGTATTCAAAATATGAAAAAGAATTATATTTTGATGAATTATTTATTTTGTTGTATTTTTGCATCTAATACGATAATATATTATTATTATATTTTAAAATATTTTTTGTTGGATTAAAACTTGAACAAAAGCCCTTTTATATAGATAACCAAGTAATGATAAGAATCAGGATTGGTACATATGTTTATTTATGAAGCGTACTACTATTTGTGTTTCTTTCTTTTTCTTCTTTTGTTGGATAGACAATTCATGCTTGTTCTTTCTCCAAATCTTTTGTTTTTCTCCCTGTAAAAAAATTACAAGCACAATAAAAAACAATCAATCATTTTTCTTTCTTAACCAGATGAAAAAAATTTACCAAATCAAACATATCAATATTATATATTAATTATCTAACGCTACTATCATTTTTTTTTGTTGGTATATTGGGTGATCGCGTATTTTTCTAAGAGAATTTTTTCTTAGATTTGTATATTGGGTTTTTATGAACTTGTTTTCAAAGATTTGATTGATATCAAACTAAAATCATTCAATGACCCATATTAAATGTGATTTATAAAATCAAAACAATAGCAGTCATTTCTAAAACCGTTGAATGACCCATAAAAAATGACAGGTTGTCCAAGAGAACTTTTCATTGGATTGGTATATTGAGCTCCTTCCAAATATCAAAATAAAACTGTTCAACGATTTATCTTTTTAACACATGATTGATAAAACAAAAACAATAACAATCAATTCTAAAATGATTCAATGACCCATCAAAATAAAAACTTTGATTAGTGTTTTCCATAACATAACTTTGTAAAGAATTAAATACAAAGAAATTGTTTTTTTCTAGAGCTATTAACTCTAATCTATCTCTTATCTGATATGTGTCAAATCATTTGATAATATGTATTTAGAAGGACAATCTAGTAAACATTAAAGCATGATAGCGTCTCCTAAGCCCTAACCATAGAAAATTTCACCCAACACTGTCATCCACGGTCAACAAACCCTAAAACCCAAATCAAAATAAGATCATCCCCTATTCCTGATTTTCGCCTCCAATTCCATGTGCAATCCCTAATCCGCCGGCGGCACATCCCTCACCGTCACCGTCACCGCCGCCAACGTAACCCTCACTGGCACGGTTTCATCTCTTTCATTTCCCTATTCGCTCTTCGCTTTTCAACAGTACGTATGTGAATTGCTGTTATTTTCATGTTAGGTTTATGATTGATATATATTATAGTAGTATATTGTGACCAGCGGCGGCTTTGATTGAGTTCAATGTGATTGTAATGACGTACACAAAAGTGCGTGAACTTTGTCACTGGTGTTGTTCCGTGGGCGTATCGGGTGACTCTGATCCGATCGGCGTCTCTTGATCGCGTTTGGGTTTCGGTGTTTTAACATTGTTTGGGTTCATTGGATTTGCTCTTGGGTGGTTGAATTTTTGGGATAAGGATGAGGTTTTTTAGGTTAGAGTTGGATCGAGAATGTCACGAGGGAACTAGACCCTATCCTTGACAGAAATGGTTTGGATGATGTTGTTGTCTGCGTTGTTGTTTATGATGTTAGACAAAGGGATACGAGTGCATTCGATATTCTCTACTTGATGTCAGCGATGTGTCTTGCAATGATTTGACGAGTGGCTTTGGTTGTGGTTTGTTTTTTCCCGATTTGTTTGGCGATGATTAGATGTTTATCCGTGCTTCGGAGAGTGAGAAACTGGATGAAGCATAGGATCATATAGTGGTTGAATTTCCTGATATGAGCCGAATTTCATTCTCTTTTATATTGTTTTTTTTTTTTTTCATTTTACTTGGAAGAAAATGTGTTTTTTGGGGGCAGTGATGATGAAAGTACAGCTTAAAACGCTAGTTCTGCTTCAGATTATCCTTGATTGATAGAGCTGATTTTAATATCTGAGCCTTTTCATATCAATTCTGAAGTATGTCTATTCTTTTACTTCATTGATTTTTGTTATTTGGTGTTTTTCATGCGTATGATTTGAAGAAAATAGCGTTGTTGTTTGATGATGACATTTTCCATATGATTGAGGTGTTGTGGCATCGAGTGTTTGCTTATGCAGGGAGAACCTACTCAATGTCCAACACTATTACATGATGTCACCATTGGATCGACTGTCTGAGACTGATTCCATTTCTAAATGAATCACCGATCTATGATTGCTCATTGCTCTGACAATGTCTATTTTTCTTAGTATGATTCTTCTGAAACATAATATTCTCTGCAAAACTAATTGGAATTGCAACTGATTGTTCCAAGAAAATTATCAAACAAAAATGCCTTGTCCTGAATTTGATGTAAATTTTGATACCAGCATGTCTTTGTTGTTTTTGGTCTTGTAGCGGTGATGAATACATCATATCGCTTTCTGTTTGTTTTACTTGTTTTTTTCCTTTTGATTCAAGCTTTGTTTCTAGTGAAGACCTATTTCAAACGTGTAGTTGAGGGTGGGACTTATGACTTCTTGGTCTTCATTGTTTTATTTTATTGTTGTTTAATTCTGTTTCCTCTATTGGTATTGCACCATTACAGTTGCCAAATGATGATAACATTCAATTGCGCAAGGGCTTTGATGTCTTCATGTATAAATGAGGCATGAGAACACCTTACATAATCTTCATTTTCTGATGGCAACATTTTTGCATCATGTCTGAATCCAACCTTCACCATCTGTATTTGATCCATCTTTATCATAAGCATTGCTGGAAGAAAACCTTAGCATCTCCATTTTGTCACACTTGATTACAAATTACGTGAGAGACATTTTCTCCTAGCTCATTTTGTTGTAGTCTTTCCTTCTTATTTTTTTGGCCACCTCTCTTGACTTAACTCTTATTATAGCGTGTGTCAGGACTCTGGAGATACAACAATAAAAGATCCAATGAAGCATATTGTGAAGATTATTGCATTGCTGGTGGCCATCTCCTCAGTGTGGATTGGCCTTTTGCAGGCGTCGATTATTCCATGTAGCAATACTTGGTTGGTGAGACTCTTTAAGTTGGAGTCCTATATATTGTCTTGTGTGTCATATAGGTTTTTAATATCTGATCTTATTTCAGTCATTTATTGAGTTTCTTATGTTGTTTACAGCTGCCGGTATACTTGATTATATTGTTGGGATGTTATGGCCTTCTCATGGTTGGTATTGGCTTGATCCAATTCCGGACATGTCCACACGAAGCAATATTGCTGCAGCAGGTATATATCTCCACATATTCCTGTGAAATTGTCAATTTAATTCTACTTCTTAACTGTTAATGTACTTTTTCTGTCCTCTTTTTAGGATGTCATTGAGGCAAAGGAATTCTTGAAAGCAAAGGGGGTTGATGTGGGTTCCGATTGATCCCATAGATGGCGTATACTTTCAATTTCATACGAGTTGCAGATTGCACCATAAACTTGCTGTACTGAACGTGGATATCCTGTGCGATAGCTCATGTGAGGCATGCTGTTGCTGGGCTCTCTTAACATGAAACAGACTTCCTGTTGTTTATTGGATTGTTGTGATAGTTTGATTGATGAAGTATAGATCAATAATTTGCTAACTTGAAGTTGCTAACTTTCATCAACACATCTTAAGATTTAGAGCTCATATTTCCCAGGATCGATCTCCTTTTTTACGCTGTTTTCTTCCTGTCTTAGATGATGTAACATCAATGTGTGAGCATAGATTAATTTTGGCTGGCTTTTTGAGTTACTAATGCCAGAGTTGCCTTTGCATTCTATGATGCGGTGGATGTGCTCATTTTTACAATACATATAAGTGAGTTTGTTTGAATGTCATGTTATTTAGGTGACGGACATTTCCTATGTTAAAACTTGTTTGTTGACTGCTCATATTGTAGGATGGCTTAGAATCCTGTTTTCCCTGGTTGGCTAGTTGGATAATGCTCGTGGGTTCTCACATTCCCTATAGTGAAGAGATGTATTTAGCAACTCACCGTCTGTCACGTAAGAAACTATGCTTACCTCTCACAATGCAAAAACACAACAGAACTATGCCTCCATGAAGATCATTGTACTGAAATACTTACCATTAAGAGGGGAAAAACAAAATGATGACATAAACAGTTGTCAATGTTAGGAATATTGATCAAAGTTTGCCACAGGAAATGAAATTTCGAAAAAAAGAAAAGAAATACTAATCACCAAATCAAATCTTGCCTCATTGACTGATGAAAAGTTTATATTTCACCCGTCTCATAAAAATTAGAATATATATATATATTTTGTAATATTTCATACGTATGAATATAAATCTTATTTTCATATCAAATTATGTCTGATCGTCCCGTAAAATATATTAGGTTAAAGAATATAACTTAAACAACTATGATATTTCATGATAAATTTATTTTTTAAAAAAAACAAGATTTATCGTAATTACATACATGTCAAACATTACATTGACACGTGTGTAAAGTCAAAATATTATAATTTTTTGTGGGATGGAGGAAATAATAAATAGTTGGATGTTTGATAAAAAAAAAATTAAAGTTGTTTTGTTTGATCAAATACACAAAAAAAAATATCAAATAACTTATAATTTAAAAAACCTATTTTAAAATTATAATTAAAAACAATATCAAAAATATCGTTACCAACAATATTAAATAACTTTGATTGATTTTGATCCAACTCTCAACCCAACCAAACACCCCCTATTCCGATAGGGGCATGTGACATGATGTCATTGACATGGAGATTGCGGTGCTTCGATGGACAGATCTCCCCGCGCTATTCCGATGGATCTAATGTTGTATGCTCTCGAGCAAAAGGAATCCCTCGACTTTGAAAGTGTGGGTGTGCGTTTCGAGGTGAGGTTAAATGCTGGAGATCATCTGGACGTATCATGGATCAAACAGTATTCATTCAAGTCTAGTAGTATCTCTGATTTGTATCCTGCCTTGCTCTGGACTGATGGTATATTTCTTGCGTGTAATAAACCTCAGGAGCTGATCTATCATGACGTTCATAGTGGTGAAGAGAGGAATGTTTGTCATGATATCGATAAAACTCTATCAACTGGAGATTGTGATGTCGCTCTTTCGGGCAAGCCTTCTATCAATCAAACCAAAAATCTTACCCGATCTCGATTCAGTGGAGGAAACGTTTTTGAAGATTTCACCTAGTATTTTTTGTAAGCTGAAGTTCAATGTTCGCCCTCACCTAATCATTTGTCCAACGGACGTAGATTGTCTTTTATCTTCTTCGAGTATCTCTCTGGAACCTTCTACCATGTTTTATGGCGAAGCTTGGATTTCCCCTGAAATTGATTTCAGATTCGTATATTCTGTTTTGTTCGCAGAGTCTATCCAGTACACCATAGAATTTGGCAAGCTGGAAGTGTCGTTGTCTGAAGGATCCATTAGCACCCATTACGAGCTAGAGAACAATTGACGAGGAAGCTATGAATAGCTCATATCAGTAGCAAAACGGACTCATTTTAACTGCGAGCTCGGATAAAAAAAATTCATGGAAATACATGCACCTGTGTGTCAAAACCATAGCCAAATGCATATACCTAAAGAAATCTAGGCACCATGACAACACAGGAATTGAAATGAGCAGTAAGATTTTCCTCCTCTGATGCCACAGCCAGTTAAGCGAATCCTCAGAAATTGCAGGGGTAAAGCATTTGAAGCAGTGCAGCTACATTTGATAACAGCAGTTGTGAGGCCACAAAAGTATAGATCACCAGGATGACCCGGCAAATCCACAACTTGCACGTACAGAAACTAAGGCCGATGTGCATCAGTAGGCAGGGATGGATGCAAATCGATAGCCATTGGCACCCCTCCATGAATAATAAGCAATCCGAGTCTCATAAAACCCTGCAGAATCAAGAAACACAATTCACTTCAGCTTTTCCAAGCCCTTTTGGGTCAAGCAATATCATGGTCAGCCTTCTAACAAGCACAGCTCCAACAACACCAGAGGTATCTGTTGGAGACAACTGAATCCGCAGTATACAAGTTTATATCAAGTTTATGCAGAAAGGCATTCGCCAGAGCGTAACATCCTACAGTACTTGACAGAAAACATATGCAACATACGAGTCATTGCTTGTGGAATATACCAGATAAAGGGACCACCTGTACACTTCATGCATTTTTAGTTAAGGGAAAATATTTTTACAAGCTGAATGACCCTATGAGGCAGAAAAGAACTAAAGAAGTGCAACCATAATGCTAGAGGACAATAAGATACCAATAACAATCAGTAATGATCTTATATTAGCGAACCTGGGAGAAATGTGAGAACTCCAAGAGCAAGTAAGCCATATGCCTGAGATGGCTCACCTCCCATATGCCCCGTGAGCATGAAAAATGACAAGAAGAGGAGAAATACCCCAAGAAACAGAAGAAAGAGCGCAAGGGCAATAGACTTCCATGGAACTTTATCAAAAGCTCTTGGTGAATAATCGAAACGAGGATCATGCCGCCTCCCCTTCAAGCCATCATTGTCATCATTAAAGTAGTCATGGCCATCTTTTTCCTCATTCGAAAGGCGAGTGTAGCGAACATTGCGACGAGATGCCATCAGATTACAGAAATTCAAAAGCTTCAACTTTCCGGAATTCACAAAGCTCAAGTCCTTGATGTGGAGAAATGGCCGAAACTGATTTTTAAATTATCTGCAGAAATTCAGAAGAGACATCGTATGTTTCGTGGATATTCACAAGATCATAGACAAACATGCAAGCGGCAAAAAGGAAAAACATGGAGTAGCATTTGGCCAAATTCTATGGTATTATCAAATAAAAACCAAAATGACACCGTCCTTCAATCAATTTGCTTCACTTATATTTAGATGCACTTCAAATGCCAAAGAATACGAACTCTGTTGCCAACGGCCATTTTCTCCGGATAAACGATCCTTACAAACTCCTAAACCATGTGTCGATTGTAAAATGGTACACATTAATACTTGCCCATCCAAATACCAACATAGGCTTGTCATGTCTAGAACGACCCATTATATAGCAAACACAATTTACTCACACATCGTATCACAGATAACCATATGTTGAGCCTACCAATCATCAGCAAGTCTATCCTAATGCTACAAAGAACCAGACTATGAGGTTCCAATTAAAAGCCAATAAAACTCCGTCTTCAGATGTTACATTGAGCAAAAAACTCTGAATAACATACTGCGGAGCCAAAACAGGTTGCTGCACAGGAAGTGTACCGACCGAGTAGCCAGTACTATATCGAAAGGGTTCCAACACATACATAATCGACATTTTCAATACAGATTTCCCTCACTTCCAACGCCAATTCCGTCAAATCAACTTCCTACAAACCCGAGACCGCGGCGTATAAACCACGGATAACAACCAACCACCTATCACATTTCTTCGACATTGCGTTTTCAGGAAGTTCAATCCGATCCATTCTCACACTAATTAACAGCTAAAAGTAATAGCCACGGATATCATCCGAGTTTGCTGCGAAACCCTAATTTTAGATAGCATGAAAGGAACGGATCAATGAATTCTCAACATAATTAGATGGGAGGAGATTACCTGAAAGAGAAGCGATCGGGTGTGATGAGATTTGTGATTGTGATGAAATTTGAGGAGAGGATGCGGGGTCGCCGACGAGGAGATTGAAAGTTTCTGGTCGAAGGACACATTCACAGAGGGCTTGCAAGGTCAATAATCTCTCATTTGGTGCAAAACTGACTACTGTATTAGTACTGTGTTACATGGGAACATCTAGAATTGTGCTTGATTCGGTATCATTTCGTATTTGATTATTTTTAGTCTTGTCTCGGTATTTTAATTTTCTTTCCCTGTCCGTCTCACATTCTAGATAGTTGATATTCCGGTATGTTTTTTTGTTTTGTGAATATCAATATTCTATAAAGTCTATCAAATATTTCCAACATTTCATCGTAGATCTGTTAAACTTTAAGTTGCAAGTGTTAGTTGATGAATGAAAATGATTGTGAATCTTGTGGAAGTTTTATTTCTTGACATCACTCCTCTTTGGTTTATATTCAGTCCTTGAATCTTGATCGTCACTTGATTCAATCGCATGAGTAGCATGATGGTACAGTTGCAAAGTTCGCATAACATTCGGAAAAGATCATAATACAATATCGTCTCGACATATTAGACAGACCAAACATCATGAAATAGAACTAAAGTAAATAATTTTGTGACTCCTGGTCATCAGCTTAAGATAATCTGATCCCAAAAAATTGCTCAAAATTTCATGTCCCCAGCACTTGACGATTACAGATTCCCGCTGGTAACCTACCAGCCCGCGACTTTTCTTCGAAACTCTGATAGTATTATAGCAGGCAGCATCGCAAAGCGCAAGGATGGGACAGGGCGCAGATCATATACGAAGGTACTGAGAACCACCAAGCCCAATCGCATCGGCTCCCTTCATGACCCGAAGTCTCCTGCATGTGGCGGCAAACATCCTGCCAAACCACGAAAAAATAACATCAGGTTCACGACAAGGAAAAAAGGATCTCATATAAGAACCTGTGAGATGAGTCATAAGCTCAAGAAAGCCTATGAAATAAAAATGAATTTAAAACACTAAGAAAAATGTTTTAAAAAATTAAAAACATAATTAAAAACGTAAAAAATTATGAAAAGATTTATTATACGGAGTTATGAGCATTAGCGAAGCGCAAACAAAAAATGATTGAAGAGGCGTGTTCATTCGACTTACTTCCACGGGACATCGCCAACAAGCATCCAGTCGCCATCCTTGTCCTCATACGTAAGTACATAATCTGAATCATGTGGAAGCTCTGATGCACAAATCTCATACTGTCCATGATATCCTCTAGATGATCCATTGGAACCGAATTGCCCTGGACCACAATCATCAAACAACTTATCAGTCAAATTCTGTTCGATGTTTCAAGTTAGGAAAGCATTAAACAAACGATACAAAACCAAGAGAGCGCTAAGAATTCTTCTTGCTAGGCGATGCGACTACATCAACAACAGTACCGAGATTTTGTTAACCTTCTACCCAATCTATATCTATCTATAATCAATTACTTGTCTATTGCATATACAATTACACTAAAATGTAGGATGCTTTGCCATTCCAATGGCAATCTGCATGACATGATATTTTTGTATTGAGTAGGACTATGGAGCGCCTAAAGCACAAATTCTAGAGGGTCGGATAAATAAGTATACCTGCTATGAAGCACCTGAACATTTTCTCAAGAGCAGAGGAGAGTTCAGCATAGCTACGATACGTGTTCAGATCGACTTTTCTCAGGTATGGCGCACCGTCCATGCCGACCTTCACATATAGGCAGCACCCTGGCTCCGATTTCTCCTCGGTTTCATCATCTTCGACGCGCTTGGCAGAAGCAGACGCGATTGTATTCCTCCTGAACGAGCGAATCGGAGGCCATCCCACCATCTGTGCCCTGTTTTCAAAAGAAACATCAACATGCCATTGCCAATCATACGAAAAATGTTAAGATCCAGAATACATTTTCTACCATGAGTTCGGACTTTCACACAGCAGAATTAGTTTATGATGAATCTTTACACAAGCACAGCCAAACGTGGAGCAAAACAGTCAAAACATGAAGAGTACAAGCATCAGAAGGAAAAGAAGACAACACTCACTTGGAAGTAGTTTCACCATGAGAAGAACCCTTGACAGGCTGCTTAGGAGAAGAAACCACACCATTCACTGAACCCATTTCCCTCTTTCCACCACCACCACCACCATCCATGGATAAACCCCATCTCCCATCATCATCACCAGTAAAGACCCTTTTGCCCCCAGACCCAAAAACCCTAAACCCTAGACTCCTCTCAGGAGACTCAGATCCAGGCAGCCCAAGCCTCAGCTCTGTCTTCAACCCACTTTTCCTTGAAAACTCACCTCCCGGATGGGATGAAAGTGAGAGCAAATGGTGTTCTTCTTCCATGGAAGATGGAAGTTGAGAGAGTACGTACAACGGGATGGCAAGAGAACGAGAGACTCTCAAATGTAAGTGTGCTTGCTTGCCTATTAAAAAGAATGTTGTGTTGTGTTGGGTTTTGGGTTGATGGAGGTGAAAGCTTGTGTGCAAAGCTTGGTTTGAGATCTTCAATGCTTCTGTGTTGTTCCCTATCAGACGACAAACCTTTTCATTACTCTTTTCAAGGGGTTTGTAGTGGTTATTTGGAGTTGGGATCTTTTGGTTATTTAAAAAGGAAAATGGAATCCCAAGCTCTTTGGTTCCAGTCACATTTGTCTTCTTCATAACTGGAGCCCTAACTGATCCCAGAGTCGTTTAATCTATGTAAGATATTTTGTTAAGGTATTAGATAAATTAAGTGATTATCCACGTTGATTCGGTAGATAATTTTTTAATTGATTTAAATTTTTTAATTAATAGACAGATTAAATTCACATATATGATACTCATTCATAATTTTAACATTGTAGATCTTTAATCAACCTACTTACGGAGGCACGAGACATATCACGCACCATATCCTAATTCGAGATGATTAACCAACTGAAGAGGACTTTCTAACAAAGATTAACAAAATTACTTCCTCCGTTTCGTTTATTTTGCAACATTGATTTATGTAAGTCATAAAATTATTTGAGATATAAATTGTTCGTGGGACGATCAAATATCGTTTCATGCAAAATTATCGTTAAACACTTATAATATAAGTTTAAATTATGTATTTTAACCATAAGTCAGTGACATAATGTTCTTATGTCGTTAAAACGAATAATGAATTTTCTCAAAATACGTGTTAAAAAGTACAACGATGATGAAAATGCTACAAAATAAATAGCAGTAAGACGAATGAGGAAGTATGTTTCTAGCATTTGACATTTGTCTAGATCTGTATACGAACCAAACTACTCGCGAGTAGTTCGAGTTCGACTCGACACGACTCGAGAATAAAAAATTTGTCGAATTGATTTTTGGATCCGACAAATTATTGAGTTCGACTGGAGGTTGACTTGTAAAATCATGAACTCTTGGCATTTGATTCGAACTCGACTCGACATTAAGAATTCGACTTTTTTTTTTCAAAAGTTGATGTTTATTCATTCATAACAAATAAGTATATGGAATTTGAGAAATAAAGATATAATGAAAATTTTACATGATAAAAGAAAAAAAAATCCAATTTCTTACAATTATGCATTAAGAGTCAAGAGCAATGAAGTTATTATTTTGTCTAAACTCATAAATTTATATTATAATATGAATCTTTTATTATCTGACGTGTAAAATATATTAATATCATAATTTTTATTCTTTAAAATGATCTATAATCTTAATTTGATTCATAATATTCGAGATTGGGTCAGATATGACTTGAATTTTATTTCGATTATTACGCAAAAAATTACTCGTTTGACTCAAACTCGAAATAAATAGTAAAAATTTGACTCAAATTCGATCAACTTAGTTCGGATAGAGATCTACATTTGTCCAAAGTTCCGGCTTCATTCAATAAGGAACTCAATTATTCCTGCTGCCCCTGCGGCTCTTGCCTTCCTGCAACTCTTCTTGATAAATTAATTTTCTCCCACTGTCAACTTTCCTCCATTAAATTACATATAATTTTAGTATCTGCCACCTTCTATAATGGAGTTTTTTTGCACTTGTAGTACTATCAGTAGTATAATAATCTTAAACGTGGAGTGAAAATGGAGAAAACGAAAGCCATCGATCACACATACAACAGAACGAGCTTGCTTGCATCATTGAAGATGCTGCCAAAATCGTCCTATCAACATGATTCTATAAACTACTATGATTATTATAACTGGAGAAAATGAAATCAAAGGTGTGTGTGAATGGAAGCTTTGGTTTGCTTTTTGAGATCTCGTGGAGATCTTGTTGCAGCACCGGAGTCTGCTTTTGAAAGGTTTATTCTTACCCTTTCCCAAATAACCGTGAACGGAACCGCAATCTCTATGACAAATATCCACGTAAATCTCCTCAAATACAAAAAAATGAGGACAAAAAATATATATTTTTATTCTTATTATATATTTATAATTTGATATTTTCAAAAGATATCATATCTTATATTTCTTGATTTAAAAAAATTATTTATTATTGGATTAACTCTTTTGAAAAAAAAGATGTTACTTGAGTGATGAAGGATACCTTTCCCACTTACAGCGATGAAAGGAGTATTTTTCGCATTTTGGGCGCAAACCACTCGAGAGTCATAGTCATAGACTTGAGACTTGTTCACAGTCATAGTCTTATGTTACCAATTTTTCCTTTTGTCTTACAAATCCACGAAAAGCACAAGACAACATCATGAAACGGATCACACGAGGAGCAAACCACTCAAGAAAAGGAAATCAAAACGAAGGTTTAAAGCAATAATAAAGCCTACGAGTTATTCTTTGTTTCTTTTCACTTCATCTCAGGCAGCAGACAGAGGAAAATAGCCATGAAAGTGGGGACAAAAATATGCCTTGAGGGGATGAAAAAGCAAATCAGGCACTGTACGGGCAACAAATTTATTGGAAGCTTAGTGCACTATACAGTAAAAAAAATTTGGTTCATATGTGAATGGGACAAGATCGAGATCTTCCTACCAAAATGTCACACAGTGATATTATATTCCATTCGTTTTATAATATATATATATATATATAATATTTATTTATTTTGATTATTTTAAAATATATGAATGTTCATATTTTTATTATTTTAAAAAATATATAATATTTATATTTAATAAAAATTTTACATAAAAAGATCAAAACAATCAGTATTTTTTATCATATATCTATTATTTTTTTTATAATTATTACAATAAATCTCATTATTATAAAAAAATTCTTTCTTCATAAAATTATATACATATAAATTCACATGTCGTATCAAACCATTATGAATATTTTTATATTGAAAATGAAAAATCTGACAAATATACACTTATTCGGATTGGGTGTTATACGTCAATAGCATATTTGAGTTATTGAGAAATTGGAATGAAGTGATAATATAAGATCCAACTTATATCTCAACTAGAGCATTACTTTAATCCAACTCATTTTGCATCCATGGTACTAATTGCTCGAGATACTGATGAATGAGCATTGGAATTTCCACATTCGAACTCAGGACTCAACTTTGCGACATAAACATCCCGACCCTATTGTATTAACGAACAGGAAGATCATTAAACAAAGGCACAATTAACAAGAGAAATAAATTAACCAAACCATAGAAAGGCTTTTGAGAGGAATCTCCATCAAATAAAGGCAATGCCGTCTACAACAGACAATCAATCAGTGGAAAGAGAGAGACAACTGTTCTCTGATTATGATTCAGGGAAGCTTTGCCGTTTGCGGGTGTGTGTTTGCGAATATTTTTTGCAGTGTTGCTCTCTCTGATTTTCTGATCATATCAATTTTGGATTTGGACCTGTGAAGAAGCATGTAAAATAATGGAGTTTCTGTTCAGTGAAAATATTTATTACTCAAAGGTCTCTGCAAGCAATTGTATCTGACCAAAGACGAATGAACGATAGAAAAAAGAGGAAAGCATTGTGTTTGTTCTGAGTTCTTTTGGATCGAAAGTGACTGTTCTGTAAAAGTTTTATCATTCATGTTGAATGTATGGTCGTGTTATTCGGTTACTACCATATACTGTGACAGAAGTCACCTCCAATTGTAAAAGACACTGAGCACTATTTGGAGTTAGAATAGTTGAAGAATGAAGGTCACTAATTGCTTGCTTAACCTAGCTTATCTATAAAACCAAAAATAAATTGCCAACTAGTACAGTTGGACAACCGAGTACTCGAGCTCTAACGTCCAACAAGTTCCACTCCATTATCGTTCTCAAGTGTCTATTAAACCAACTTGTGAGCACTTTGTATCAATAATCTCTTGATCTAGGACCTACACAATAATTATTTTGTTTTCAGATAAAATATAAATCTTTAATAATCTAAAGTTCGAAAATGAGGACAAGAAGGTCTATATGTGTGAGTGGCCAAGGAGACAATCTCGAAATCAACGCTTTGACTGCGCACGTTCGAAACGACCCTGCTGTCGACGCTTTTTTTACTCCTTCGAGAAAACCACCACCAATTCCACCTGAAATTACCAATCTATCCTCCACCTATCACCCTCTCTCTCTCTCCATCCCTCCCAAAACGACTCCCCCTTCATCCTCCTCTCAGTCTCCGATGGCAACACTTGCAGCACCGTCCTTCACCCTCCACAAACCCCTTCCAATCCGCTCCCTCTCCCCCCCCATCCGCTGCGGGCCCCGCTCCGCTAATCGGGGCCCACTTCACCGCGGCCGCGTCCTCTCCACAGAATCAATCCACGCAATCCAATCCCTCAAACGCCACCCCTCAGCTCCCCTCTCCCCCCTCTCCCCCCTCCCAAAATCCATCACACGTCTTATCAAATCCGACCTCGTCGCTGCCATCAAGGAACTCCTCCGTCAACGCCTCCCTCTCCTGGCCCTCCGCCTCTTCTCCCACCTCCGTTCCGACCCCACTTACCTCTCCCCTGACCTCTCCATCTACGCCGACCTCATCGTCGCATTAAACAGAGAAGAATCAAGGGACGAGATCGATGCATTGGTGGTGGAGTTGGAGGAGGACTGTGAAGGGAGGGGGATTGAGTTCGGGGAGGGGAGTGGGTTGACGGGGCTGATCAGGGCGGTGGTTGGTGCGGGGAGACGGGACGGGGCGGTTAGGGTTTGGAGGATTATGAAGAGGAGTGGGTGGGGGGTGAGGGAGGGGAAGGGGAGGAGGCGGAGGGAGGTGGATGTGTATGTGGGGAAGGTGTTGAGTCGGGGGTTGAGGAGGTTGGGGGAGGTCGAGGTTGCGGTGGAGGTTGAGAGGGTGTTGGAGAGGTTTGAGAAGGTCGGGACAGTGAGAGATGGTGAGAAATGATAACGACGGTCATTTTAACGAGAAAAAAGAGTTTTTAGGTGACTATAAATCTATGTGTAATGGTTCGAGATGCTATCCAGCGAGGATTGGATGTTAGGATGTTGGTAATGGAATGGAACTCAGGGAAGCCGAGGAGTGATGCAATGGATCAGTATGTTTCGTGAATATGCTGTGTGACGATGCTCTGGATGGTTTTTAATCGGAGACGTTGCAATGTATGTTAGTCTGTCTTACAAGGTGAAACATTTGTTCTCACAAATGTTGGACGAGTTCGCCTACTGTGATGGTCTTTGAGATGTTCATTGATTGATCTTGTATCAAGTTGTCTATATCAATTAGCATATAGTCATGGCGGCGTTTCGTGATCCTTGTTGATCTCATGCTGCTAATGCTATACATTTCTGTTTGCTTGCTGAGATCCTTCTATGTTCGTTCATAGGAAGTTGATTGCCAACTTGAATCTGCAGGGTTGAGTTATACCGCTAGTCGTGCTCCTCTATGTTGCAGAGATGGAGTTTTTCTTCCGTTGTGTTCTCCTTTGATTCATGTTAGTTTCGATCTTGGTTGCTGGAATTGATGCTGTTATGCTGGCGCCGCTACTGCTGGTCTGCTAGGTGTAATGTGTGACGTGTCCAAGCCGAATTGTCAGCAGTTTACAGTGAGCTTTAGCAATATATAGTCCAGTTGTTTGACCCAAAACATTGCGGCCTCAGCGTCCAGTGTCCGGAATGCAGCAGCAAATAGAAACAATAGAGGAGTCTGCTTTTCTGAAGGAGCGATCAAGGGTTGTCAAATGTTGTATCTTACCTGAAATAACTATGTTTTCACAATCACTACTGAAATTTTCACAACTTTTCACGTCACTGACAAGTTTTGATTATAAATTCATTGTTTTGAGCATATGATGAATCCTGGTAATCAAATTTCAACAAAATTGAAGTAAACCCGGTTCACCAAACATAAGACAGGGTGGTCACCAGACTCATCACTCACCAGGAGGTTCTCGACGTGAACAAAAAGGAACCACACCCGTACTTGACCACTTTCCCTACTCTGCCCGCAACTTCCCTGGTTTTCTTCCAATTCCATCGTTCCATCACCGAATCAATGGACAGCGAAACTCCGTCGTCGTCGTCGACAACGCCGGAGGCTCCCGCGGCAGATTCGTGGATCAAAGCATACGAGTCGCTGCTCCATCAATGGAGCTCTCGCTCCCTCTCTCAACAGGTTCACCTCAATTCCTCTTTCGCCGTTTCATTTCTTATTTCTTCCCTGCTGCTTTGTTAGGGTTTGGAAGTTGTCCAGTTAGGGTTTCGATCTCTCAACTTTGGGCGAAATTGTTGTGTGATGGATGGCTGAGCCGATTTTGTTGTCCTCTTAGGGTTTGGGTTTGGAAAATGGTTTAGGCAAATTGTTGAGGTGAAGAGAAGCGGAACGGTGTTTGTTTTTTGGTTTGTTACTTTGCTTTCGAGTTTGATTTGGATTTAGGGTTAGATTCTCGTGTATCTGTTGTGCTGTGATCTGAGCTACAGTCTCTTAGACCGTAGTTGAGTTTAATATCAGTCTGGTGAAGATGATGCACTGGACTCCGGATGATGACACGCTGAACTCGCTAGGTAGTTTTGTGTGAATACCGATTGAGTAAGATAGACCACGTGGTTTGGGGTTCTGTTGGTGTAGTTTTGGATGAGTTATTTTTGTATGACTTAGCTTCAAGGAATCAGTGATCCTTCTGGTTCCTTAATGCTGTAATTGTTGGAGCATAGGGTGAGTAAGATAGGTGATGTGGTACATGGTTTCTTTTCAGGTGCTTTCGGACAACGTATAGCATAGTTCTTAATTTATAGGAAATAAGATAGATAAATTTGAGATGTAAGATGAGAGGCTTCTTAGTTTTGATGGATAGAATGCTTTGAGACTTTCACTTCTGGATTTCAAGGGGGAAGAAGAGAGGCTTGTAGATCTTCTCATATCCACGGGTTGGTGTGGCCATTTTTTTTGATGGACTTTATCTTTCTTTCTTCATTGCAAATGCAGACAGCGATTCCACTTACAATATCGAGAGTGAACCAAGTAGATGCAGCTAGACTGGATGTAGAATTGTCGGCCATGTTGAAGGAACAACTAGTGCAGGTCTTTTCTTTAATGAAGGTTAGTATTGGAATATCTGTTTGATTCATGTCTAAATTTGATTACCAAACTGAGATGCATCTTTTTGTGATTAGCCAGGAATGCTATTTCAATATGAACCTGAACTCGATGCATTCCTCGAATTTCTTATATGGCGGTTTTCCATATGGGTGGACAAGCCAACTCCAGGGAATGCCCTTATGAATCTCAGATACAGAGATGAAAGGAGGATGGAAACGAGAGGGAAAGGTAATTTAATCTGTTGTACTCATGTTGTAGTCTATTTTAAGTTGATTGAGGAATTTGGTATTTTGATTAAAAAGTTATTGGATCGCCCTTCTGTACCCAAGTAAAGGATTTGTGATATGGTCAGTGGTATTCCATTTAATTGTAGTTCTGCTGAGAGTCACTGTATCATATACTACAATTTTAAGATGTCAATTCACATATTTAAATCTGGAAAAAAAGGTTGCTAGTGTTTCTCTTCTTCTGACTTGTTGTATCCACACATTTGAGTATCTAATCTTGAATCCATTTACAGTAAGAACTGGCTTGGAGGGTCCTGGGCTTACAGTCGCACAAAAAATCTTGTATTGTATAACCACAGTTGGAGGTCAATACATTTGGGCCCGCTTGCAGTCCTTCTCTGCTTTCCGTAGATGGGGTGATTCGGAGCAGGTACTGGCCAGGAATCTCTCTTTGACCATGTTATCACTTCGTGTGAGACTTTGGAGTTGATGATTGATTAACTGAATTCTGTTCTGTTTCCCATTTCCCAGAGGCCATGGGCTCAGCAGGCATGGATTCTTGTACAGAGGTTGGAGGGATTCTATAAAGCTGCATCTCTTGCCAACCTGCTTGTTTTTCTTTACACTGGAAAGTAAGATGAGTCTCTCGTTCTTGTAGCCCCTGGAGATGAAAGCTTATACTAGGTCATAAATGCAAGTTTCCTGTATGGTGCCGCAGGTATAGAAACCTGATTGAGAGAGCTCTGAAAGCTAGGCTTGTCTATGGGAGCCCAAACATGAATCGTGCTGTTAGCTTCGAGTACATGAACCGACAGTTAGTGTGGAATGAGTTCTCGGTAATCCTTCTTGTCTTTCCGTAGGTCATGTGCCATCTATATTTTGAGTAACCTATATGAATTTAAAGATACAAACAATCAATTTATCACGAACAATTCAGAGAACTATTCCTTGTTTAATGAACCTCACCTCTAAATTCGTTTATCTTCAACTTAAAACCTGGATTTGTAGTCTTACTTGTAGAACTTGCAGTTACATCATTTTCCTTTTGGGTGGACGGATAACTTCTTCAGGCATTTATTACTCACTTTGTCGTCAAATACCTTTATCTTGCATTTTTGGGTATTTTTTAGGTATACCTTGGTATACTATATCCTGGGTACATTGTGACTTAGATGCAATTTAAGCATATCAAGTGTTATTACATTGAAGTTAAGGAAGTCGGAGATGTTTTATTGCACGGGCCAGTTTATTCCATATGAGCAGAGATCTATGCAATTTTAGGAATAAATTTCATTCCCACTCTTTGAAAAGGGAGCTAATATAAATTCTATTGTTCATTACTCCAAGCTTTCCTTTAAGGAAGTGTGGAGTGTGTTTTTCTATATGGGATTTTTTTTCCTACCAATGAAATTACTGATCACATGCATTTGTTTCAACTTTCAACGTCCCCTCTTATCCGAATTAGAGTCTTGCCTTTGCTTGTTTCTGTTTAATATGCGCTTTAAACTTTGGATGAGAAAGTTTGTCATCTTTTCTTTTCTTGGTCGATCTGACTTTTGGCAATTTTGGCTCTTGTGCAGGAGATGCTGTTATTGCTTCTTCCTCTTCTTAATTCATCATTAATAAAAAACTTATTACGCCCTTTTTCTAAGGACAAGGCATCAGATCCAGCTGTGGATGATTCGGTTTGCCCCATCTGCCAAAGGAGCCCCTCTATTCCATTTATTGCCTTACCTTGTCGCCACAGGTGCATTCCAATTACCTAGTCATATCCTGGTCTTTATCTTATTGATTCAAATATCGGGGTCTGGCTAATGTTTTTTCTGGAAACTTAGGAAAAGATCAACTCTGAGTCTATAACTTGCATGCTGTTGACAATGCAATTTTATAACTTGCATGTCTGAAAATAGATTGAACTTCTAACCCGGAATGTTTTATTTCCTGGTTCTATAACCAATCCTTGCTTTGCTATCTCGGTTATTGCTGTAGATTTGTGCAAAAGAATCGGCTCATTTGCTTCTTGATTTCTCTCTGCTTTTTTTTTTGCCAATTTTTGAAGTTTTGAGTGGGCCATTACGCCGAAGTTGTCTCTAACCTTGTCACAACATCTTAACCTGGGGAAATGTCATGTTATTTCTTGTTTGTGTGGAAGCTACCTGCCACTCAGAGGCGCTATCTGCTCCACCTGAGTGTTCTGATTGCCATTTGTTTCTTCTTGATGCAGGTACTGCTATTACTGTCTTCGGACACGTTGCTCAGCAACTTCCTCATTTAGGTGCACCAGATGCAGTGAGCCTGTTACTGCAATCCAGCGGCATGGTGCTTTGAACGATTGAAAAATTCCTGAAATGTTAATTTCAGGAATTTACATGTAGGAATACAGGGGTTCTAAAATTTATGTATAACAAGCACCAGAATCAGGCCCCATAAATCTGTCTCTGACATTCAATTCTTTTACTTGTTACAACAAGTAATTTCAATTCGATTTTTTGGTGCTTGCATTTGTAGTCTTGGCTTAGTTAAACTAAACCATTGTCCAATTTGTGAAATTAACCTCATTTGCTCTGTACCATTGCCTTAATGGACTGATGGTAGGAGGGAGCAGGAACCTTCCTGTTGTAAGGCAGCTTGACATGACGAGGGTTTATGTGTAGCCTCAATTTGCAGAAATGATTTTTAACATGGCGGCGTGCTGCAATGGCCTCATCATCTGCCGAAGCAGATATAGGTTTATATTCTCCCCTTAACTTGTGTGATTATCCATCTAGGATTACGCCGGTGACAGTGCAGCTTTTGTTCAATGTATACTAATGTCCTTTGTCCCAAACTTAGGACAAACTCGTGTGGTACCTTGATTTTCCCCCTGTCACTTTGGCTTCTTATGTTTCTGGGAATAACGGTCTATCATATCAATTTAACGTGTCATTCCTTGCTTTTCTTCATGTGTAGGTGTCACCTTTGGCTGAAGTCTTGGAATGTTGTCGTGTGTTTGATTTTGGAATATGGTCGATGAAGTTGCCTTGAGGCAATCTGATCTCGTCTGTCTTTTCCTCTTTCCAGATAGTATATGAAGTCCCTGCCATTCCAGCAGATTATAAAGATTGAGATGACTTTTCCGCTTCAACTAGTAAGTTTCACCGTCTCTTTCGATCATTTATTATTTTCATACCTCTAATTCATAGTTGATGGTTTGTTATACATATAATGCTAGGTATATGGATGACGATCCTTGTTGATTTTGTTAATCACCGAGTTTGTAGCTCAAAACTAGAATGAACTGATCAACTAGAATCGTTTAAGCACCCGCAAATGAAGGTTGAGACAAGGTCACCCACTCGGTCTCAATGCTGTTATATCTTCAACACATAAACGAAGAACACTTGCTTATCCTATGTCCAGTATTTCCTGCAAGAGGGAGAGGGAACTGCTCATTGTTTTTCCTTGTTGATGAGAGGTTGTTTCGACAAGAGTTAAGCTTGTGATCAAGATCTGCAATTGAAGTATATGATGAATTGGTGATCTTTGTCCTGTGTTCACAGATAGTTTCTTATGAGGGGTATTGAAACTGAGATCAAACTTTTGTTACTATCCAAAGTGAAATTCCTTATTTAGGTGTGAAATTCCTATCCAAAGTGATTACAAACAAATAGAGTTTTGTTACTCATCGGCGAGTCGATGGCTAGTTAGAATGGACCTAGACTCTTGTAAATCCCTTGGGACTAGAGATGAGTTTATGAGTTGAGAGTCCCCTGTTCCTTCATTTGAATGCGATGGGATGAACAGGGGCTTTGGTCCTCATCTTTGTGCTCTTTTTTATATATATATGTTGTGCATGTAAAACTTTTGCACTATTGGAGAAATCTGTGGACCATTCACCTACTTACATTTGCACATGTTTCATATGCAGAGCAGATTATGTCATTCCTTTACTTGGATAAGTTGCTGAAGGCTAAATCTTTTTCTCGACTCAAATCGAGCTATAATGAAATCGTGGTACCATACGAAATTCTACTTCCTTGTTTGAATTTGAATGCATGATTATAGATAAGCAAAATTTTTCGTTTCTGCTTCTTCTTCGTTCCCAAGGGGAGCTGTTCCATGATATTTGAACGAAATGCCGGTGCCTTAGGGTTCTCTTTTCAAAGTGATCCCTAGGTGAAGTCCACCTTTTGTAGGGAGCAAGGAGACACATTTTTATCCTTTGGTTTAACATATGTTCTTCAAAATGGGAGCAGTGCCTTGCTTCTTTTTGAAATGGGGTTTACCCAGATCAATTATACAAGTACTTTCAAATACAGTTAACGGAATCAACGGCTAAGCGCATGTTCCCAACTCTTTGATTTCTATATAAATCAGGGTTTTGCTATTTGTGGAATTTGATTCAAGTTTAGTTTTTCCAAACGTTTTATGTTGTTTTTATTATCAAATTGATTCTTGAATTGAGATCATCTCAATTAATTTCTCCGAGCGCATGATTTGTGATTGAGATTATCTCATGTTTATGAAATTTAGTAACTTTATTTTGGAACCAAGCTTAAGTTAGGCTTAATCATAAGCATACACATGGTATTTACAATAATTTAGATCATGAAGTCTTATCATACATACCTTGAATCACCACCTGGACATGATTACTGCATTCATGACTTTACGGAATTTATCAAACGCACTTAGTCTCCATTGGACGGGACGTAGTGAATACCCATGAGTGTGTCTGTCTTTTCTGATTTTCTCCGTGTCGTTCGTGCTCCATGTATTGGTTTAAGGATTATAGGTTAGATTTATCTGAATTAGGAATTTATAATATTCTCGATACGAACGTGGAGGACCATTATACTTTGTCTATAAGAAAGTAGGATATAGATGGTCTTTCGCAAATATGGAGTTTCTTTCTCATGAAACTAGACATCTCCCACTAAGAATCTTCGCAATCGATTGATTGAGTTGATGTCAGCTTGTAATTTTCGATTTTGGGGAGAGGGGGATATGGCGACGGCGGCGACGAAAGAGTGCATTCTGAGTGAAGCAACAAAAACTCACTTCATTCTAAAATAAATATAATAATTTTTTTTATTTAATATGTATTTTTAAAAATTTAGTTATTTGACTTAATAAAGTAAAAAAAAATTATATCATTTATTCAGAGTTAAAATATATAATTTAAATCATAATTAATGTTTCACGATAATTTTATAAAAAATAATATTTGATCGTTCCACGATATAAGTTAAAGTCTATCTTGATAAACTTCCGATCAAATTATTGTAATTATTTTAGTAGGTGACAATTCTACGTGTCTACAATATAACATTCATGGTAGGGAACGTACCCTTCGATAACATCCATTGGAAGGAGATTGTTGGAGATTCTATGCACATACGCTATCCTTTGAAGCTTTTTCTCTGTCAATGGTTTATCATTCACATGCAACTTCTGTATGTTTAAGCTTGATGTACAAATTCCATAATTTTAGGTTTATAGCTAATATTATTAGGAAAAAGACTGGGGAAGTCCGACCCAGACTACACTTGATTAGAATATGCAGAGGAATATATATCAGCAGCACCTAGGAACAGAGGGCCCCCAAAAACAGGGACTAACCTAAATACTGTTATTAAAAAAATTAATACCCGGAACAAAGGAATGTTAGATGTATTTATATGTCACATCAAAGGTTGTTGAGGTGTTACTGGGATTCTGTGCCTTTGTTTTGTTTCTCTCCATTATTGCACAATTGGAGAATTTAATAAGAGCAATACAGCAGGGTCTCCTACCCCAACACACCAACCCTAACCCTAATTTCAATTTCATGGATAAAACTCTAATCTTCTATCTTTAGAGAGCCATGATCCCTAGAAGACCACATTGATTTTCTCCTATGGAAGAAAGTTTTTTAAAAAAAAAGAAATGTCGAAGTTTTTTTTTTTTTCTCAATCGAATAGCCCTTAATTCTGGATGACCATTTAAACCACCTTTCGTCGACGGACTCATCCATCACAAAATAGTTTCGTACTTAATAAGTTATGATCTTTGACCTTTTTTCTTCTTAGAGGAGTTGTTGAGCGACTTAACATGTGAGGTGGGATGATCCGCAAAATCGAAATGAGGAAGAATTGGATCTGTCAAGCGCTTGATTGAGCATGGAAGAAAGTTGCACTCCGCTTTCTACAATAATATAAGGAATATAAATATAAACCGCACAATGCTAGTTCGGTGTTTGTTTTTGTATTCGCAATCCACTTAATCCCATTTGAAGTTTATTGTGGCTTTAAGTAGTTTGTGATAGTAGAAACAGAACTCTTGATGTGTGATTCTGCGTCGATGATATGGTCTTATCTTCACCTCAATAACATGTTCTTTTGTACTCATGGAAGTGTTTATATGGCCAAACACTTCAAGCGATCATTTCACCCAAATACACTACTCAAATAGTCAACCTAAGACTTTGTAACGAAACTCACAAAGTTCACCTTCACATAATATTAGTTCAACCTAATTCAACGTTCCCTTCTCGATACATATAAAAACTTGGCTTGGTATTATTTGTGGTTTGAAAAGCAATTCCCCACTACTAGCTTTTTCTCTGCCCCCACTTTCAAATAAAGTTAAAGTGAGAATAAAAAGACAGATATAAACTAATGAAAGAAGAGGGAAAGGTGAGAGGGAAAACAAGGACAAAGGACTTCAGCCCCACAAAAAATAAGAAAAACATAAAAAAAAATCGAGGGAAAACTATTTTTTTTTTAGCAAGGCAAAGTGAGATGGGTTTCTTCAACTACATCTGGAAGAAAGCTACACCAAGCCTCTAAAAGCTTCATCTGCTATAGCCTTGTTTGGGTGCATTAACAAAGAAAGCTAACAAACACAACCAAACAAAAAACAGAACAATAAAAAAGCATAAACAGAGGTCGTATATTCCTTGGTTATGTTTTTATTGATAAAGCCACATGATTTTTGGAGCTGTTGATTTAGCTAAGCTTGTGGAGATTATAAAGTGTGAGATCAGGTCATATAAGTTGCCCTAGGTGGTGGTGGTGGTGGTGCTGGTGTTGGTGTTGGTGGCGGCGGCGGCGACACGGTGGTGGTTGGTGGTAGTAGAAACAGATGATGGCAGGAAACCCTAATAACTGGTGGAGCAGCTTGCATACTCAAGGTCATCATCATCATCATCAGCTTCCTCCTAATTTTCTAAGCGAATCGACCACCGCACCTGTCTTCCCTATTCAGTACTTCCATGGATCAGCTTCTTCTCTATTCCCTAGTGGCACCTTGCACCCTCTAGCAGCAAGTGCTGGTGATCATGGCCAAGAATATCCACACTCTTGGAGCCAACTTCTCTTGTAAGTGTTCTAGTTCCTCTTTTGTTCCTCGCACTTCCTTTATTGGGATTATACAATCTCTCTCTGTTATTCGTGATAAGGATAAGATTATATGGTACGTCTCTCACTTTCTCTCTTTGTTGATTTCTTTCACTTCTCTTCTCTTCTCTTCATGTGCTTTCATCACTTCTCTTGACCTATAGGGATTCGATCTTTCCTCTTTGATGCATGTTATGTCCTTCGCCTAATATTTTTTTTATAGAAAAAAAGTATGCTAATTAGAGAAAACATCCTTTTGATATCCTCTAATCGTCATGTTCAAGTAATTATAGTCTCAGCCTTGCTATCTCTGGATGGATGTGAATCTTCTCCCCGAGTTTGGAGCTTTGACTAGTTCTGGAGTGGATGTGTTGATTAGTAGTTAATGGAAGGAGGGGAGACTAATTGAACAAACCTCTCCTTTCTTGCTTCATTGTTTTTGGTGTGATGTGCTTCATAAGCCCTTTTAAGTGATGAGTCGAATCTTTCACCTTTGCCTCTTTTCCCCTTTGACAATGGCTTTTCTATGCCTTTTTTGTGATCAATACTAGTGGATCAATTTTGATCATTAATATTTTTTTATTTTATTTTTTTTGCAGGGGCGGATTGGCTAGTGCTGATGGAGAAACTGATCATAGGTTTTCTCCAAGTCATTTTCAGCCAAGGAAGTTGGTGGACACTTGGGATCACAATATGAATCCAATTTCAGCCAGTCATTCCGAGGATGATCGTGCTAGAGAAGAGAATAGGGAAAACAGTAACTCGTATCGACATGAAGATCATGAAGTGTTCTCGGGCTCACGGGCATCTCCATGGCCTCAGATCTTGCCCGCTTCGTCGCCCAAGTCTTGTGTCACCCGTTCCTTGAATAGCAGTATCTTGGACTTCTCAAGTTCTACCAAGGCAACTCAATGGAACCAACATGCAGATAACTCATCTGAGGTATACTTTTGTAGCTCTATGTATGTGAATCACACGAAAGATCGTAGGTTGATTTGATCCAATTCTATGCGATTGTACATCTGATCTTGAACTATTTCTTCATCTTGCTACCAGTGCAACAGCACTACCATTGGAGGTGCTTCTAAGAAAGCTAGAGTTCAGCCTTCTTCAACATCTTCGCTCAAGGTACTAATTTCTTATCCACTCTCCTGCTCTACAACAATCTTCCAATAAGACAGACGCATTATCGAGCTGATTGGTCAGATCTCTTATTGATATGATCGTTCACTATCTTAACTACATTTTGATCCTTTGACAACACTTCTGGTTTCTCTCATAGCGTAAATTTGTAATGGTTAATCATAGCGTAAGTGTTGAGAATGCAATGATGTGCTAATTTTTCTCATGTTATTGCTCATGGAATGATGACTAGGTCAGAAAGGAGAAGCTGGGAGATAGAATAACAACACTTCACCAACTGGTTTCCCCATTTGGAAAGGTAAAGCCAAAACCTATCATCATTCCTTTTATATCCTTTCCTTTGATTAGCTTCTTTCTTGTTGATCCAACAAGAAATATATTTGTAGTTCATGATGTACATGAGTGCAGCTTTTCTCTCTTATACTACCCCTCATCAGTTGTTTATTCTTGAAGCCCATCATGAGAATCTTTGTCCTTGAAAGCGGGTGTCTCATAGTAGTATATAAAATTAAGCTCATCTCCCCAGTGAAGCCCATAAGATCAAAAACCTGCCGAATGTTTATGTTGGTTGTAAAGTAAAAATTATTGTCGATATATAATCATATAAAAATTGATGTGATCTGATCTTTTCAACTATTTACCTATTATAAAACTATTGGATATGTCCAAAAAAAGATTATATTAAATATCAAAGGGAGGTTGATAGATATAGGCAGGCATGCATGTGTGGGTGAAGTGTGCAAGTATAACTGAGGAGTAGTACTGTGATGTTCATCTTTTTGCAGACTGACACAGCTTCAGTGTTGTTAGAAGCTATTGGGTATATCAGATTCCTTCAAGGTCAAATTGAGGTCATGCCCATGTTCTCTCTACTCTCTTCCTTTTCCTCCTCCTCCTCCTCCTCCTCCTCCTCCTCCATCAAAGTACAGAAGTGTAGTATAGAATATATATTACTTATCAAAAAAACAAAAAAACAAAAACAAAAAGAAAGAAAGAAACAGTGAAGAGATGCATGCCTTGTACAACATTACATGTTGTTTGCAGACAGAGCCTGTCATGCTTTCTTAACATTCTTTAATTGGGCATACAATGAAAAAGAATCGACCTCCCTTGCACCAAAAGAATACTCTTGTTTCTATATAATCCTTGCAGGGATTCTGCTTTTGTAACTGTGTAATATCGACTCGACTCCCAAGATTATCGTCTCGGACATATTACGGGATTTCATAAATAATTTTATGAGTATTAACTTTGAGCCCCCAAAATGTGTCCAACATGATGTATGTAACAACTTTATGGATGTTCGGATCAATACATATATGAATGTCGTAAAATGCTCATCAATCAAGAAAGTCATCTAAGATCATTAGCTGAAAGTCTTATAATAAGTCGATACATATCGATTTTTACTCTTGGTGCTGCAGGCACTCAGCTCTCCTCCATACATGGGTAACGCTTCTGACGAGAGTCAACATTCTGTAAGTAACATAAGTTCATTTTCTAGTTCTTTAATTCTTTATCGTTTACATTTTTTCATCCTTGAGAATAATGTTACATGCATATGTTACCGATTGCATGCATATCTTTGATGCTTTAACTTGATGAGTTCATGATTAAAGTGAGAACCAACCTGCTACTCCCTGGTATATTGATAATTAATCTTTCAACCATAGAATACCGTTGGAATGCAAAACGGTTATATTTTCGAGTCAAGGAGTCCATACTTATTTAGAGCGTGTGAATCAAAAGAGAAAAGAATATCTAGAAATTTGATGAATTATAAAGAAACACAATTGAATCGCGACCATTATAAGGAAATAAGATGCATGATTAATTATAAGGAGACAAATGGTATGTTGATTCCCTGGACTGGCATTATGTTCCTCTTGGGCACTGATGCATTTTAAACTTTTCTAATTCCTTGTGGAAAAGTATACTACTACCAGCTCTAAGGACTTCGTTAAATGTTTACTTTTCTCTTACTTTTTCTATTTTTTTTTCTTAGCTTTTATTGGATTCCTTCTAAAAAGAAGGCGACTCACTTTTGATTTCTTTTGTAGCAAAGAGTAAATTTTATATACTATCTCCCGTTCAATTTAATTACAACGATTTAATCCGATATAAAATTTTATGTGTGTTGAATTTGTATAAAAATTGATGAAGAAAAAATATTTTCTTAGGGTTTAGTGGGATGTAAGTGGGAGAGGAGAAGGAAGGAGTGTGAGATAGTTTGATTATATTAATATAAATTTATTATTGATTAAAAAAATTTAAAAGTGTTGTATTTATATTGAGACAAAAAAGTATTGCGATTAAATTGGGACGGAAGAAGTATTGCTCCATCCGTTTTATAATAAATATAACAGATTGACTGACACGATAATTTATGTATGTTGAAGGTTATGATTAATGATATTTATATCATTTTACTTGAGAGAAGAGAGAGAGAAAAGGAGGAAGAAAATAGTGAAATGAGTTATGTGGTATTAAATAATTAAAAAGAAGCGATGTTTTGATAGTTTCATAGGAAAAAATTTTCAAATATGAAAATGTTATAATTCTGTGAGATTTCAAAATTAGACAAATATTATATTTTTTATGGGATAGAGAGTAATGTTTAAATTATTATGGTTATCTAAATTCTAAGCATGGCCATCAAAATATTAATGACAAATCATATATTCTTTCCGTCATAAAAGGATTGTAATTTTTTTTATCAGATACGTATGACGATATAAGTTTTGACTGGTGTTACTGGATGATCAAATGTTGTTTTTTTTTTAAATATCGTAAAGTATTAATGATAGTTTATATTATCTATTATAATCGTGAACCAATCAAAAATTTAAATCGTATCATTTAGATATGCAACGAAACTTATTAAATTACATGTTGAATAGTACAATGAGAGAAATGTTGTAATAATTATGGAGAGAAAGATTGTAATAATTATGGGATGAAGTTAAGAGAAAATAGTAGGTACCTCTTGTTTGAGATAATATGAGGATTTTCAAAATGATAATGTAATCTTCATGGGGTATGAAAATATTTAAATATCTGGGCTTAATATCCTTCTAAAAATTAATAATTCCGCTTTCTCTTGGGGTTTAAAGTCTAGTGATTTTTTATTTTATTTTTATGGAAGTAGTCATTTGTCGACAATTACAAAATTATATGATGAGTTTGATGAAATCTCTTTAATTAAGATAATCATTATAAGTTGTACACAATAATGGAAATCTACAGATATTCAGATACTAAACTCATCAATATCTTATGTTTTTCCTTGTCTTTCCCATTTGTTCTCTAGGATATTGATTGTGCTCTTGAAAAGTACTACTTATATTAGAACAAATCTTACCTTCCGTTATATTAGAACAAATCTTCTTGTTTTCATATTGAAAGTAATTGCACGCCAAAATTCAGGTTGCTAGTATTTGTTCCTTGAGTTGAAATATTGATTTTTTATTGCGCCGAACAAAATCGAAATGATGAGAACCTAATCAATTTGTCACCCAATCATGCATGGATATGATAAAGGAAAACAATTCAAACAACGAACATCTATGAAAGCTGTTGGAGTATGCGGATCAAAATCCCGCTATAACTTAAATTCATACTCCAAAAAGCTGGTTTTGTTAATATAACTAACTACGTGATCATACTTGCTGAAAATCATGACTATTTTTTTGTAGTTTGAAAATGGTGAAATCGATGAAGATAAAAATGCGATATGATTTTTCATCACTCTATTTACAAAACAATCTACATATCTTTTTTCTTTTCCTTTTTGATAATGTGATTACACATATCTTAATCATTACATATATGATGGTGCCGTTACACCCTTGCGGCTGTGCATATTGATTCCCTAGCTCAAGTCGTGTATTCATCTTACTAACCAAGACCTTGTAAACATGCTAAGGATTGTATGATGGGAGATGCAAGCAAGGATTTGAGGAGCAGAGGATTATGCCTTGTTCCAATATCATGCACACACCTTGTTGGAAGCGACAATGGAGCTGATTACTGGGCTGCAGCACCATCTTTCAATGGAGGCTTTTGAAATGTGATCCTACTTATAAGAACGTAGTAACTAGTAAAGCGCTTCATATCGATCGCTGGTGGGTAATTAATCTCTTGATCTCGAGAGCAGTCAAATTAAGGATCGTCGCCTTTGCTTAGTTAAGTTTAATTTGTTTTTGTGCTGGAATGCGTATAACATCATTAGCAGCAAATCTGATTAAATGCATTCGAAGATTGATTGCTCATGATGCTATGTAAATTCCACGGAGAAATATCAAGGATAATTAGAGCACTTGTGGGTTACTATGATGAAAAGGGTGTTGATGGTGTAAAAGGCTCATGCATGAATGATGAATGTCAACTATGAGAGTGCTTTTGACTCATCGTACTCTAGTTATGTTTGGATCACAGCATCCTTTTCATTTTGTCAGCTACAAACAATGCCGACTTTGAGAAATTTTGTTTTCCTGTTTTGGTCACGTCACGTACACGAAATGTGAAATACATTTCTTGGGTTATTTTTCACTCTTACCCTTTCAAATCTTCCGAATAATTTACGATAACAAAACTATTTCAAAGCCTTACACCTTATTTCTTGATATCATTTGCAAGATTTCCAATCCCTGATTATCGCATTATTAGAGAATTTTTATCTTCATCGGAATTTTGATGTCAAAAAGGGTTAGTTGACAACAAAAATCCAACAAAATGTGCCCCAAAAAACATTTATATTGTCTCCCACATCGAATTAATGTGGAATGGAGGAAATACTACCATATGCAAAGATCAATCCTACAGAAGTTGCCTCCGATCACAGCATCATACTACACAACCCAGGAAAAGAACGATGGAGTGAACAAGATCTCAGATCGACTAAGCAAAGCTTAAAACAAATAAAAAAGCATTTAGTACAAAGGAAAGGGGGAAAAGGTTCAATTTTTGGGGGGAAAAAAGAAAAAGTGGAAATCTACAAGGGATCTTTTGGCAGAAGTCTCCTCCTCCTCTTGGTCGCTGGTCGGGGAAGGCAGGCATGAGGCTGGCAAAGGGCTCCTTTCTCCTTTAAAGAACATGCCTGGTCCCGCTCAGCCCCCACTCGTGCAGTTTCCTTTCGTGCCCACCGCCCACTAACAACGATACATGAATCACCCATCCATCATGAAGAGAGTCTCAAGACGAGGAGCCGCAAAACTGAGTATCATTAGCATTTCTCTTTACTTGTACGTCGTGTTCAATGTTCACCCACCCTTGAATACACTCAGCCGTAATCGGGCATTCAACTCCTGTTCACCCATCTGAGGTGTAACATGGAGAGAAAACATCAGAAAAAATTCAAATGGATAACATCGAACATGTGAATCCAGATCATGAGTGATCCTGGAATCATAAAGAGAAAAAACGTGAACATATGAGCAATAAGAATCTTCCTGTTGACACATATTATTCAAAAGCAGGGATGCATGCCGCTCCAACTGACAAGTGCGCACAAAGAACCTATCTACTCGGTTTCATTCCATCAATAAATCAATAGGTTTATTATATTTGCAAGTGTAAGTTAGACCACACCTCAGCAAACTATTAACAATTGCATGACTTAGTCTAGGAAAAACCAGCAAAATGATGCGTAAATCATGGTGTCCCATCAGCACACCCAAGAACAAATGCTGCAACAGATATTGAGTGGAAATTAGTCCTAGAAATGTGTCGCTCGCTGCAAATATTCAGCAATCGCAGTAAACTAAACTCGCATTGGAACAAACTTTGCAAATATCCATCACATATTCTTCCAAATTTCATGTTGCCGGCAAGAGATGGACCAGAGGATTGATTATCCATGGCCAAATCACAAATTTTGAGCTAAGAGGCAAATTCAAGGGCATACTATGAGATTTCGATAAGACTCATGCTAGCAACAGGAACTCATCGATTAGTGATAATTTAATTTGTAAAAGAAGACTCTTCCTTATGATTACAATGAGACGGCATTTACCATGAAGAGTTTCTGATCAAATTTCTGTCCCACAAAACCAAAATCGAAATGTCTGGCTTTACATGTGGAAGCAAGATAAGACTTCTCTGCTTTCAAACCATCTAAAGTAGATAAGGTGAAGTATCTATGTGAATGTTACAAGATGATTAAGAGGCAGAAGGAAAAACCTGCTCATGACTTTGACTTCGAGATGGGAGGGAGGTAGCAAAGTTATGAGGCAAAGTTGAAGGTCCCGATATCTCCCAGAAGAGTAATATAAAGGGGTCAATTTCACACACACCGGAAAAAAACGTTGAAGAAATACTCATTATTAAACTTGTTGAAGAGATGAAATAGAACAAAGATATCTTTTTTTGATTTGAGGTTGTGAATCGATCATCAGAAAAAAAAATTAGACGATGTATTTTGGAAAAAGAAAACTTTCATCAAATAAAAACAGATGAATCTCATAAAGATTATCGTCGAGTCGAGAATGAAGAGCACCTAAATTAGGTAAAGGAAGAAATAACTTCTATTATCAATGCAGTAAAATTTAAAACTTCTGCACACTAGAAAACTATTGGAGAAAAGAAGGCTTGCGCAACAGATAACTAAGTGTCACTACTGGACACAAAAAATAAGCAAGTTACTTGTTGGCAAAACAAACAAGTGTTATACGCTTCATTTCATATCGACCTTTGCTGTGGATGCCCAAAGCGTGATTCTTTGATACATTGTGACTACCGCAAAATGAAAACGATGTTTCACAGCAACAACTACAACAAGCTAAGTCAATGGACACCATCAAACAGCAGAATCATCATCAACGAACTCATCAAAAGCATCAGCCAAATACTCAGCAAGGCTAAAGCTTGAAACAAGAACTACTAAATGCTTCGGAAATCCTTGGCTTCTTCATAGTACTATGCGACTCTTGAAAAACCTCTGGAGTTCTTTTCTTAGAGGTAACTTATGCTTTTATTCACTTCACCCCCCATTTAACAGATTTCAGTGATTTCCACAGATCGTCCACCTTAGACTTAAAGATAAAAAACCACATCCTATGCCGCCAACACGTAGACCCTTTCCTCTTCTACCACAGAATCGACCCTGTGACGCACACTCACTCATAATTGGTGATTTTTGAGATACTGTTTTGTTTTTCTCTTGGGTTATTTAGAAGTTCTTGAAGGATATCTTGGGACCTCAAGTGACTTTTTCTTATAAGTATGCTCTCACATCTAAATATCTTATCACTTAAAATGGAAGATGATCAATTATTTAATGATGTGTCGGAATTCATGTGAGACAAAAATAATAATATCAAAGCTGGGAAAAAAAATGCAATAATACAGTACTCAATACTCGGTACTCATGCCACACCTCTTTATATAACCAATAATTAAACAACAGGGTTCTACTTAGCATCGCTAGCAGTATATGACAACAAACTAAAGTCTAAAAGCAATCATGTGGCATCTCTTTATATACCGTAAGATGGAATTGCATACATAAGACTGCATCAAACAAGTGTTTGTGAAAGGTGTCATCTAACATTCTAACATATGACGACCAATTCGTATGGAACTTCATCCACAATGGAATCATATCGTGAAACTTTCTCTAACAAGAGTTACAATTTCCACCATAGTTGCTTATACTTGATCGGCTGTTCAGTTATGGATCAGGGTGCAGCACTGGTGCTATAGGCGCAGGTAGCAGTATGAAAACGCAGGAGGCATTCTGGAAAGATCAGCAGCTCTTCACTACACATACAGGAGCGAAAAGCTGCATAGTTTGAATGAGACTTATCTGAATTCATTTCTTTCGCTGAGATACAGTGATGCTCGTCCTGGTCATCACAATAACCCACCATCGAACTTCCCACCAACAGTGCGGCAGCATATGTTCATTTCTTCAAGGTCTTGATGTGGGCATTCATCTATTGATCATGCCTTCATAAACCCGAGCTGATTCAGTGACTCCTGCAAAAAAGAAGCTATTGCTCAGATCATCGTGCATAAACAAACTATCGAGCAAACAAATTAACTGCAACACAACGCAAGAAGACAGTGCAAGTGACAGTAAATTGGAAGACGTCATATTTTGACATTCAATTTTTATAGCCATAACATCGGACTGAATATAGAGTAAGCACAGTGGAAATAATTCTCACTACCTTATCACAACTCACAAGAAAGAAGGATCAACATTTGATCTAGAAAGTAATCGACTAACAGGTCAAAAAGAACTGCTGGAGTCTGCATCTCAACATTGGTTTTATAGAAAGACTCACCATTGTCCTCTTCAAGCTTCCTTTTATCTGCTTCTTGATATTCTCGGCTCAAGTTGAACTTGACAGATGCTTTTCCCGGCTCAAACTTCATCACAAATTAGCTTCAGTAAAAAGGAAATATCAGCAAGATATATTTCATACATTCAGAAAAGAAGGATTCCCGCTTGACAACAGCAAGTTCAAATTAAATGTACTTGGCTAACCGCACACTCAAGTAAATGTGTTCTCATCAAGCAAGAATTTCGAGATAGTTAATTTTATTGAACTTGAATCACGCACCATTTCATCCAAAAATAACACTCAAAAGCATAACAACAAAAGGGGATCATCACATCATCATTTAGACCTTGCTAAGATGCAAAATATATAACTTGAGAAGAATGGCAATTCCAGCCTGCGAATCTTCAATTTACTGGTTACTGCATTCGGGACAGCTAGCGGACATTATGACTGATGTTCCCTGCCTAACCATATGCCCCTACATGTTGATCTTCTCCGTCATTCTCCAACTTCACCGCCGATTTGAGTGACCCAAAGCACAAAATATAGACTAATTAACAAAAAGATTAAATGAAAAGAAAAGAGGAGATTTCAATTTTTATGCAAAACGTGAATACCCCAAGGTAGTGAGCTAAACATTCACATACCTCTTGTATATCCATACCGTTCACGGTGTATTACTAGACCGCCAGCATGTATCCATGTTCATAAAGCACAGGAACTAATGACCGCAGCATGACATTAATAAAGTTTATCTCAGGATGAGCTTGATCACAAGTGACAAAGAAATGGACATCATTGTTGACCTCAATCCAACTACAGCCAGGCAGCTTATTGATGTTCCGGTCCCTCATTGTCAATCTTAAATCAGACGGCACCATAAACATTGGACATCAAGACATAATTTCCACAGTGCTCAGGTTCAAGCTCAAAGATGTGCTGTGCTGCAACTTGGGCAAAATCTGCATTACGATGGAGCTCACAAGCTGATAAGAATGATCTCCATGCTACTTCATTGTTCTCAATTGGCATTGTCACTAACAGCTCATAAGCAGCTTCCAGCTGCCCTGCTCGACCAAGCATGTTGATCACACATACATAACGCTCAATTATAGGTGTAATACCAAACCTAGACTCCATCTCTGATAGGTACTTTTGTCCTTCCGTTACTAACCCTGCATGGCTACATGCCGAAAGAACAGCAACATATGTGACCTCGTCTGGCTTCAGCTTTGATGCGCACATGTGGTCAAACATCAGTAGCGCCTTCTCTCCATGACCATGCATTCCATAACCCATGATCATGATGTTCCATGCTGCCAAATCTTTGACTGTCATCATGTTGAACACTACATTTGCACACCTCATGCTTCCACATTTGGCATACATATCTAGCAGGGAATTGTTCACATACATATCCTCAAAATGCATGATATCTCCATAATTCCCAAATCCATTGGTCATCATGAACTTGTGAATCTCCTTTCCGTGCACAAGTGCCGCCAAATTGGCGCAGGCAGGAAGAACTATAGTCACCGTGACCAAGTCGGGCTTGAATCCAGCAGCTAACATCATGCTAAAAAGTCGCATTGTTCCATGATAATCACCAGAGAGTCCTTGCACAGAGATCAGCGAGTTCCATGTAAATATGTCTTTCTCCGCCATAGTGTCAAAAATTTGAAGGGTTGCATTTACCATACAAATCTAACAATGCATTTGAGATGGCTACTGTAGAATCATAACCCTTCTTAAGCTCCAAACCATGAATAGCTTTACCATTATTGAGGTCCTCATTCATAGACAAAGCCGAGAGAACCCCAGTAAAAGTGAAGTTACTGGGAGAAACCCCATCTTCACTCATTTGCCGGAACATGTCCAACACCAAATCGAACTTCCCCATCTGGACACAGCCATTAATCATAGTGTTCCAAAGAACATCATCACGCTCATCCAATTCATTAAAAACATCATGCACAATGTCCAGCTCCCCATATTTCAAGTAAGAACTAACCAAAGCACTACCAATAAATACATCCGATTCCAACCCTAACTTAAGTAGCAAGCCATGAACCTTCTTCACCTTGAATTCCTCCAAACAACCCTTGATCACACATGGGAATGTGAATTTATAAGGCATCACACCCTGATATCTCATTCGCACAAACAGATCAAACCCTTCTTCACACAAATCATTTCCAACGCAACCAGCAATAATTGCATTGTATATATAAACATTATGCAAACTTGTCGACATTTCAAATACAGATGAAGCATACCTCATGGTTCTGCATTTCGAGTACATATTGATGAGACTAGTAATAGATAACCGAGAGCTCAAGAAATCACTCTTGAGCATCCATGAGTGGAGTTCTTTCCCTTTCTTGTGGTCAGAACTCCGAGCACATGATTGCAAGTACGCAATGCAGGTAGGCACAGACGTGGGCAAATCTTGCTTAGAACTTTGGGTACAGGACAATGAGGAAGAGAATCTGAACAAGTCAAAACACGAACTTGTAACACTACTAGCATTTACCATAACAAAGCCTGATTCCAACGTGAAATCACATATCTTGAATGCCAACCTCAACATAACAGGTCATTTAGATCTACCAAACCCATTCCAAACTATTGCTGAACTCGCATCGACAACAAATCAAGCGTAACAACTATCATTTCGTCCCAGAACAACAATGAACATGTAAAGCATCATTTAGCACTCCTGGACTGCAGAAATACAAGCATCACAACATGGTATAATACAGCACTATCACATATTCATAATCTTAAGTCCAAAATCGCAATTTTCACTCCCTGTGAGAAACCCAAATCGTCAATTTCGATTTTAACAGTGAATCCCATGTTTCTCCATTGGAAACTGGGAATTGAAGGAAAACCTAAAAGACCCAAATGGAATCCTGACTCTGAGAGATTCAGCGAGTGATATGAAATCCAAATTCGTGTGAATTTGGGGAAGTTGACGACAATCGATTTTGGAATGGAGAGGGAAAAAGGGTAGGGTTTGAACTCGCCTGTGAAGATTATTGGAGTGATTCCAATCAATGAGAAAATTTGCTGCTTTGCCCATGTGGCAAACGATGCCCAGGAGACAACTCAGTTGCCTAGGTTTAACATGTTTTTGAGTACTTGGAGAATATAAAAACAGAGAATACAGAGTTTGAGAAGAGGACATAGTCTTATTACGAATCTCAACATGTTTTTTTTTTTTCTAGTTATAATCTTGGTGTTTGTTGAACGAATTCTTTAATAAAAATGAAATGATAAATCACATTTCTAAACAAGGTCATGATTTAGATGTAAATAGAATGAATAATATTGAATTTCAAAAAATGATGGATGATAGAAATTAAGATGAAGTTATTCCTTTCTAAAAAAGTTCACATTACAGAATTAATGCTACCATCTGCAAGGCATAAACTCTCTAATTTAAAAACTAAACCAACAATATTGCAACAAGTGCTGAACTTAAAAAAAAACCAACAAAAGTTAATTGTTCAATCAAGATTTCAATTCGGGGGCTTGGTCTCATAAGATGGAAGGAGTAAAACCGGGATATAACTCCTATAGTGACAGCCGAGGGATGGCACAACTCCCGCAGTAACGATCGAGGGATGGTACAACTCCTGTAGTGACGACCGGGAATGGTATGACGCTAATGAAACGATCGGAAAAAACCGACAGGTACAACTCCGGAATACAACCGTAAGATGAAGGAGTATAATCGGATACCACTCCAATTTCGACAAAATCATACTCTAATTTCGACTATTTTAACAAACTGTAATTCTATCAAAATGTAATACAATTTCCGGTGACAATTTTGATGATTACGTAGTAGTTGGGATTGAATTTTTTCTTTTCAATAAATATTATGAAATAATTTGTTTCCTTTATAAGAATAATTATAAATTATTTTTTTTCCTTTGTATGTATTATATTTTTGAAATTATAGTACTTATGGAAAAACAAATTCAAAAAAGTGTACTACAGGGAATTCACTCTTGGGTTTGATCAGATCGTTCAGAAGATAAAATTTGAGAGTTAGTTTAGATTTTGATTGGATTTTAAAAATTTGTTGAAATATATATATGTTATAAGATATATTGATATTTTTTTCAACATATTTATTTTACCCCAAAAAAGATTTGCTATCTGACTCTAATAAAAATAAATCTATGGTGAATATCTGATCAAGTTATAGCGCTTTGACTTGATGTATACTATAGATACTTCTCCTGTTCAACAACAAAGTTTATTTTTATTTTAATTGTTTGTATTTGTGAAAATAAACTTTCAATAGTGTTGGACTACGATCAAATGATTTTTTTTAAACAATTAATATCATGCAGTCTAATCTATGATGGTTTATCAAAAAAATTTGCATCGTTCAATGATAAATCGAATCTTCTTAAAATATATGTTTAACTGTAATAAAAATTAAATCATTATAATTTTTATAGGACGTTGTATCGGATATATTTTCTACTATGAAAGTCAAGTCATAACAAATCTTATCAATCAAGACACACCCTGTGTGGAATTGGGCATGTGGGTTGTGCTCCAGGGTATTTTATCCGCAACTATGTCATATAAAAATATATAATTTATAATATAATTAATATTTTATAATAAAATATAAAAATAAAAATAAATTTTAAGAAAATTGAATATTATTTGATATAAAATCTGAAGAAACTGGCTTATTAAATCTATTTTTCGAAAATAATAAATAAATCACAATTAATAATTATAACAATAAAATTATATTATAAACATAAAATTTTTTCATTTAATATTTATTAGATATAATTAAGATAATACACTCCGAAGAAGAATAGGATGAGCGGGGTTATTATGGATTATCAAAGCTCAAATTTTAAATGAAAGGTAACAGGGTGGTGATCACTAATCGTATTTTTTTTTTCCAAAAAATCAAAATAAGTGGTTATATTTTCAAAGAAATCAGATTCCCTATATATTTACAATATTGACGTAGTTTCACATTTTCTAATGATACAATTAATATCATTGATAATTCTTTGATTACTAAAAAATGAAAATAAGTTTAAATTTTTCTTGATTTATCCTTTTTTTTTCCACTTCACATAGTATTTCCTATGAAGGTTCACACATAAAGACAAGGAGAAGAAGTTTTCTTAATGAGTTTCAATTACTAAGACAGGGACAAATACAAGAGGAGACTCAATTAAATTTTTTTCTTCTTTTTCTCGATATTTATCAAATGAGTTTACTATGAAAATAAAAATTTTGCATTCATAAACGAGTGACAAAATAAAATTGTTTCACACATACATCACGGTCGCTTCATCAATAATATAAAATCTCTCACCTACATTAACTTCATATAAGCATTTATTTCACCCAATTGATTGGAAAAACTATATAAAAAAGGGAAAAAATGCACATATCATTGAAAGCATTTTGTTTGGTGATTGGCTGCTAGCTAGCTTTCATTTTCATGTGTCTTAGAATGGGCTCACTGTGCATCCTCTGTTCAACAACTAACATTCTATGTTGCATGCAACTTCTAATTACTTAACACATATAATTATGCTTTAAAAGACAATTATTGAGTTCTAATTAATTGTACTTGATATTAATAATTAAAATCAATTCACAAAAGTCCAAAATTAAGCAAATTAGTTAATCATAATCCTATCCCTATTGGTTCATGTAGGGATTCTTTTCTTCGCCTGGTCCAATAACGATAAAGTGAAAAAGATTCCTAGGTTATTTTTTGTATTTAAAATTCTACGTCACTTTTCAGTTGGTGAGTAACGTTAATGAACATGACATCACTCGTTTTTGCGAGTAGCCTTTGGTATGAATTGCTGCCTTGCTCGAGGATCTTCATTACTTTTAACATTTATGTTTATTTAGATATTAGGAAGGAAAAACAAAAAGAATGGTTAGCGTTATTATGTGCCGATGGTTGGTTAGCATTATTATGCGAGTTTATCTACATCGCCTATATATGAAACCAGGGACCGAGTGACTTATAAATTTAAAAAGTTTCTCCAACATATTGGATTGATAATTTAGGATCGAGCTCTCATCAATGATAAACGATCTTTCCTTAATTATAAGATGATAAAAAACATTGTTTTTTTAAGAAAATATCTTAAAACATTAATGATAATAACGTTATGTATTACTCCATCTATCACAGATAAATTACGACACATTATAACAAAAAGATATAATTCATCCATCTCAAATCATATTCTCATCTTCACTCTAACTCATACCATCATCGTACCTTCATCAACCATCGTCGAAATCAGACACCGTCGTCAGAATCTTCATTAGAATTCGACCGCTAGAGACAGAATCTTCGTCGAAATCCGATCACGTCGTCGGAATCCAACCACATCGTAGGAATCTTCTCCATAATCTAACCACATCGTCGGAATCTTGATCGGAATATGAAATATGACGCCTGCAAAACTCAAAACGGAACGCATGAACAAAAATAAATCAGAGCAGTAGCACAAAAATAAAATAAAACATCTGTTCTGAGGTTTTGTTTCGAGATAGAGCGCTTATTCTGTTCTGACATTCTATTTTGAAATAGAACATCTGTTCTGAGAGAGACGACTGATGATGAGAGATGGCAGCGAGGAGGAGGAGAGTTGCAGTCGAGGATAAGAAAGGAGAGAGAAACGAGGTAGTGGGATTAGGTTGAATTGTATGTTTGTGATATTCTGTTTTCGTGTGTTTGTTTTTATCATTATTCTTGAAAAGTTATATGTTTGGGTCATTAACTTTTTTTTTAAAATAATCAAATATATATATTAATTCTATTAATTAAAAAAATGTATTTTTCTAATTTTTAAACTTGTTTTCTCTATACCGATTCAACCGATTGTTTTTTTCGATTTTTACGGGATTTGATTGGGTTGATTGTTTGTCTGATTAATTAATTGGACATCAGGTCGTGATTCGATCAATTCGACCAACGAGATCGATCTGATCTTGATAACTATGGTTTAGATAATGACCAGAAGTAAGACGTATTACGTCAATCTTTTTTTCCTTCGGTCGTAGAACATTCATCTTCTCTTAGGGCGTGTTTAATATTTTTATTTAAAATTTTGAAAATTACAATCAGTAACAAAAACATAAACCTAAATAAAAATCAACATCATTTAATAAAATGATATTTAAATATTATAATTAGATGAAATAAAAAGTAAAAAAAATAATTTTTTTTTGAAATTTTTTGTTTTCTATTTTTAGTTTCATTTGTTTCAGAAACATGAATCATAAATAAAACACTTGTTTTTCATCCGTCACTAAAATAAAAACAAAAAAATACAAATGATACTAAACATACCCTTAGCTACTCGTATCTTCAAAGCAATTTACTCTTATGTAGTTTTAAATTATCAACTTGTTTTATCTATTACCTCCGTCTCACAAAGAATACAACCTTTTTGATCGAATACGTGTGTCGATACAAAATTTGGCATGTGTGCAGCGACGATCAAAAATAGATTTTTATAAATTTATCATGAAACATCAATGGTTGTGTAAGTTACGTATTTTAACCTAATACATATTGTGGGACGAACAGACATGATTTGATATGAAAATGAGAATTATATCCACATATAAAATAATATATATATATTATATATATATATATATTTTTTGTAATTAACCATTCCAACAAATCAAAACGAACCAAAAACTGAAAGAAAGCATGTGAAGTAAACAGCTACAAAAACAGTTACTCCTTCTTTTACACTAAACAAGGTAGTTGAGTCCACCACGTCAAACCATTTTCTTCCCTCCCTTTTTCCTCCATAGATCAAAAAGATAAATAAGTTATCATCATGCATCATCAAATTATAAGTTATCATCATGCATCATCAAATTATCTAATGGTCAACCCTACCAGCCCACTCCCTTCTCTTCTTCATGCATTGAAAAGTTTATGCTTGATTTGTTTTTATACCCTTAACTCTCAACCCACTCTTCCTTTCAATTTCATCTTCTGAGTCTCTCTCCTCATTCACACTCTCCACCACCTCCTCCATTAACACACCATACACACACATCACCACTCTCATTTCACATCCACACCTTATTTGAATCAGCTAGCTCTTCCAAGTTTCTTCTTTGGTTTCCTTTGCCGGCCAATGGGAGTTGACATGTCGTCCAACCCTCCTCCGACGAAAAACTTCTTTCCTTCCCCGGCACTCTCTTTATCTCTCGTGAGTAACGACACAATGCTGAATCTCAGTTTTTATTTTTTTGTTGCTTTTATTTGCAAGTACTTGACTGTTATGTTTGATTTGACTTATCTGTCGAGTCATTAGGATCAAAACTGTTGTTTAGACACAAACATGATTATCCATCTAATGTTTTTTTTTTTTGAAATAATCCAGTGTGATTTTGATTTGATTTGATTTGATTTGACTTGATTGGAACTTCTCATTGTTTTTTGAAAACAGCGATACATTGCTAATCTCAGTAAAATTTGTCTTCTCAAAAAAACCTAGGGCTTAATCTCGGTAAAAATTCAACAACACTATTATCCAAACATTCGATGTGATTTTTGAGAAGAATTGTTTGTTATGTACCTCATAGGCGGGAATATTCCGCGGAGCGGCGGCGGCGGCAGGAGGAGATCATGGCGGTGTCGGCGACGAAGGAGATGAGGGAAGCGTCGGCTGCGTAGGAGGAGGAATGGTCAGGGGAAGGAGAGAGGAGACGGCGGAGATCAGCAGCGAGAACTCCGGCCCCGCGAGGTCGAGATCCGGCGACGATTTCGAGGGAGATGAGGATGACGAGGACGGCGACGGCGGCGGAGGGAAGAAGAAAAAGCGGAAGAAGTATCATCGGCACACCGCGGAGCAGATCAGGGAAATGGAAACGTAAGTTTATCTCGATATATTTGTTTTCCCTAATTTTGCAATTCGTTGATTCCATTTGCTTGTTGTCGGAATCAATGGCGATGGCGGTGGCGAGTCGACTCGGTGTTGGTTGCAGGTGGTGGTGGTGGTGGTGTAATGATGACGCATTAATGGTTTGTATTAATGACGCCTCATTAATGGTTACATCAATAGTTTTGGATTTGTTTTGATGAGACTGAAATGAAATCATACTGATCAATTTTTGGGGGCTGACAAATCATTTGGGAGGAGGCGATATATTACTGAGAAGATCTTTTGGGAGTTTCGTTACTTTGGGGAGTGTGAAAAGAATAGGAGCACCATAGAGAGTATGATGTGCTCAATGTGAATTCCACATTTTCCCGCCTCTTTCTCCATTTTGGAAAGGGATTTCATAGGAAACAGTGAAGTGAGAAGCAAAGTTTAGGGTGGTTTACCCTTAATGAAAGATTGGACTGTTGTGTTAGGGAACTAATCTTGAGTTCAATTTGATTATTGGAGTTTAGTTTAGGAATTCAGATCCTTCGTTGTTGGGAAAAAAAAAAACATCGACATGTTGTCATTGTTAGCCATTGGATATCATGCACTCTTAACTATAGTGGCATATGAATCAAGACATCAATGGCTAAAAACCTGGACAACTCTCCGTTGTATGTTTTTTTACGGACGGAGGATCCTAATCATTAGGTTATCCTACTTGTATGAGGAGCGAAATTTCAGACATGTTTTGTAGCATAAATTTAAAAGAAAATGAAAGAAGAATAGTAATTGGGGTATAGATCAGCATTATAGATATTTGTTGCACGCGTGGATTCTTGTTTTATCACATGAATAACATTTCAAGTAAGGCCATTCCTCAAACTAAAAGTTGTTGGTTCTTGCTATGTCAAGGCAACAGTCAATGTTGCTAATGGCTCGCGTTGCATGTGGATGTTTGTATATGAAAATACTGCTGGGTGTGGTCCTGATCTGTGGTTTTCCATGGATTTGTGCACGAGGGGACATGACCATGTTGCTACTACTCCATGTGACATGAATTTTTCCTCCTTCACAAAGCACGGTGCTGGCATGGCTGTGCACGACAAGACATTAAATCTCTTATTTTGGGCCTATTAATATCCCATATAATCAAAACTCGATGTATTTTATGGTGAACGTCGTAGGTGATCGTAAGTTTTTCGTCCCCTCTGGGGATTTTCTCGCATAAATTGATCTCCTTTTTTTAATCAATTGAGTGAATCGAATACTACTTATGGGTGAATGTTCGATGATAAACTCCGGTCATAACAAAATATATGGACTCCAATTTATGTTTGTTTACTTTTTACAATCTGCTAGACAATCTGTATCATTTAATATGGTTTAGGGAGTTCACTGTTTCTCGGTTAGCGTCATTCTGTTTTTTCTGATTTTTTGCACCGTTCCTCTTACATGAAAAGTACGAAGAAAAAGGGCGATATTGTATTCATGGTCAGACATCTATGTTTGATCTCAAGAATGTTAATCGTGGTTTCAAGCATAGATGAAAATGTTATCTGGCTCTCAGGGCCAGGTTTACAAAGAGAAAACAAGGAGATGATATACCGAGTTGCTAGCAATATGTCAAATTTGTTTACAGTTTGATCATGGCCTAATTAATTTTGGATTTACAATTGGCTTTGTTGTATTGATGAGTAACTGATAGTTGCATGAACTTCAGGTTATTCAAGGACTCACCCCATCCAGATGAGAAGCAGAGGCAACAGCTGAGCAAGCAGCTAGGCCTTCATCCTAGACAAGTTAAGTTCTGGTTTCAGAACCGACGAACTCAGATCAAGGTGAAAACATCACTAAATAAGCTAGGATTTAGAGAGTCCTGAATTCATGGCTTGACATGGAATCTTTTCGATCTTGCAGGCGATACAAGAGAGACATGAGAATTCTTTGCTGAAATCAGAAATAGATAAGCTGAAAGAAGAGAACAAGTCCTTGAGAGATGCTATTCAGAAGTCTAGTTGCCCCAGCTGTGGCTTCGCTTCTGCCGGCAAGGATGCAACTCAAGCTGCCGAGGACCAACAACTTCGTATTGAAAATGCAAAACTCAAAGCTGAGGTGAGTTTGAGCTTATTTAAACTCTGTAGTTATTTGAATTCATGATGGAAGAAAGTGGACCATGCTAATCGTGTTATTTCATTTGGATTTTGTAGCTTGAGAAACTGAGATCAATGGTAGGCAACCAGCCTCCTGGAACCGAACCTCCAAGTTCATCTAGCTCTGCTGGGAGCGATCAAGAGAACAAGAGTTCACTAGACTTCTACACTGGAGTTTTTGGGATCGATAAGTCGAAGATCATGGATACAGTTAATCAAGCATTAGAAGAGCTCCGGAAGATGGCAGCTGCAGGAGAGCCGTTGTGGGTGAGGAGTGTTGAGACTGGACGGGAGATACTTAACTATGACGAGTACATGAGAGAGTTCTCTGTGGAGAGTTCGAGCAATGGAAAGCCGAAGAGATCCATTGAGGCCTCAAGAGAGACCGGAGTCGTTTTTGTTGATATTCCTCGTCTTGTCGGGAGTTTTATGGATGTGGTAAGCTGTGATAACTCTTTATAGTAGTGAAAGAAAATTGACATCCATATCTTTTCATATTAGCTCCGTGCTCTTTTGCTTATCGATCTTCATTGTCACAGAATCAATGGAAGGAAATGTTCCCCGGTTTGATCTCTAAAGCTGCCACTGTGGATGTCATTGTAAATGGTGATGATGCCAACAGGAGTGGTACTGTTCAGCTGGTAATGACCGATGATTTCCCTCTTATATTCATTGCTTATATTCAAAAATTTTACAAGAATGGCCGCTTATGATTTTACGGATGTATAAATTCCAAAACATCCATGAAGCAACAGTTGTGCCTGATTGAACTTCCGGAAAATGAAGTTGAGCTTGGTTGATTGAAAGTGTTCAATCGTTATGCTTGTGCGACCTTCTAGACTGAGCAATTTAGTTAGCCGCATTGCAATATATCATGTTTGCTTTTAGCAATGAATATTGAAGTTAAGAGTTTAAGCAAATATTCTGTTTGCTGCAGATGTTTGCAGAGCTTCAAATGCCAACCCCTATGGTACCCACAAGAGAGATATACTTCGTGAGATACTGCAAGCAGCTAAGCAGCGAGCAGTGGGCTATCGTGGATGTTTCCATCGACAAGGCTGAAGAAAACATCGACGCATCCCTTGTCAAATGCAGGAAAAGACCATCAGGATGCATCATTGAAGACAAATCTAATGGCCACTGCAAGGTATGCCCTTTCTCTTCAATGAAGCATTCTATGCGTAAGTGAACACTAGACTGAAGATTTTGTTCCCACTTCTTCTTAGGTGACTTGCGTTGAGCATCTTGAATGCCAAAAGAGCACTATTCACACGATGTATCGCTCAATTGTAAGCAGTGGGCTCGCCTTTGGAGCAAAACACTGGATGGCAACATTGCAGCTTCAATGCGAGCGTCTTGTGTTCTTCATGGCAACCAACGTTCCTGCAAAAGATTCTAATGGTGATAATGCTCTCTAGGACTCAGCTTATAATTCTGTAGAAGTTCCCTATAGTCATCGTGTTTAAGCAATCAAATAGGCTGATGGATGTAAACTCGCAGGTGTTGCTACATTAGCTGGGAGGAAAAGTATACTGAAGTTGGCACAGAGGGTGACGTGGGGATTTTGCCGAGCTCTCGGGGCATCAAGCTTCAATTCATGGACAAAGGTCCCAAGCAAGACAGGGGAAGATATCAGGGTATCCTCTAGGAAGAACTTGAATGACCCTGGTGAACCCATTGGAGTCATTCTCTGCGCTGTTTCTTCTGTTTGGCTTCCTGTATCTCCTGGAACCCTCTTCGATTTCTTAAGGGATGATGCACGCCGTCATGAGGTTCGGACCCTTCTTTGTCTTGGCCAAACCAATAGGTGACAGATGCTGCCTTCATTGAACTATGATTATAAGGCGACAGACTACAATCACTATTCACCAGAATGTCATTGCATCCATCTTGATTGGAGTTTGAACCCGAACTATCAATTTAGCGATTCAATTCTAAATCTGGGGAAGATTATTATTGAAATGATGACTCCCTAACACTTCGCCTTCTGATTGCAGTGGGATGTAATGGCTAATGGAGGACAAGTGCAGTCCATCGCGAACCTGGCCCAAGGGCAAGATCGTGGCAACTCCGTCACAGTTCAGGTCAGCTCCAGCTTTTAGCAAGATTTGTTGTCTTGACCATTTTGACACATAGGCCAACTATTGTCATAGAAACATTGAGATCTGATCATGCTACCATTTTCTGAGTTCAGGCAATAAAATCGAAGAAAAACAGCATGTGGGTAGTCCAAGACTGCTGCACCAATGCTTATGAATCCATGGTGGTGTACGCCCATGTCGACATCGCCAGCATGCAGGCGATCATGACAGGTTGTGACTCCGGCAGCATTGCAGTACTTCCGTCCGGCTTCTCAATACTACCGGATGGGCTCGAGTCAAGGCCGTTGGTAATTAGTTCAAGACAGGAAGAGAAGAGCTCAGATGCAGGTTCTCTGCTCACCATCGGCTTACAGATTGTGAGCAATGCATCTCCAACTGCCAAGGTCTCCATGGAATCTCTCGAGTCGATCACCGCCCTCATATCTTGCACTCTCAGAAACATCAAGATAAGCTTGCAGTGTGAAGATGGGTGACGAATAGCTAGTTTTCGTATGTGGGTGGATGCATATAGCTTTAAGCTTATGGGTTCTATTCTTATATTATTTTTGGCATTAGAATGCTCCCTGCATCATCCCCTCTTCATATTTTTGGATTCATATTTTTGTAAATGCTTGGAATTCAGTGGTCCTATCTATGTTTGGTGATGGAATGTGGTTACTGGCTTGATTTCTACTGAAACAATCCAAGTGTAAAGAAGCAGCTATTGTTCTCCGACTTCCGCATTTCGCTCCTAGTGATCGATACCATCACGACTGCAAGAATGCATCACTCAGAATGAAAAGAAGAAGCTTAACGAGGACTATTAGCTTTTGTGACGAGCCTCAAAATCAGATCATATTCTGACATCAATCATGATCCATAAGCGATTGGAAACGGAACCGGTTACTCTTTCTAATGAGCACTCCTATGATATCAAAATCATGAACTAAACCCGCAAAATCCAACAACTTAGATAAATCTACACCATATAACATCGAACCGACCCAGCTCATAAGTCTACCGTCTACCTTCATTGGAACCCTAATCACCTATCCTGAATCTGGATCCGTTCAACTTCAACATAGTATCATCGCTCTATGTAAAGCACGTCCACACTATTTGATCCCAATGCATAAGTAAAACAAACCCATTCCCATCCTAACTCGTCCCACATGAAGCGATTATGCGCACCACAAGATAAGTGCAATGTTGAATAGAACTGGATAAGATATTGGTGAGAAACCAACTCTATCAAAACCGGAACTGACATAGAGAATCAAGACAATGCCAGAATACACTAATGCAAGAATGCCACTGTCAGCATGAATCATCGTATACCGAATTCGATTCTCATTCAAAACACACCCAAATTGGATAACAAGTTCATCACCAACTACACCAAATCCATAACAACAAATCAACAACGAACAGACGACAACATTCAATCCCCAAATCGAACTCACTCTAAAACCTTGCCGCCTCCGCCGCCACCACTCTCCTCCACACTCTCTGACTCGAACGGAATCTCCAACACCCCTTCACCACCACTCTCCTCCGCTGCCTTCTTCCCCTTCCCTTGTTTCCCTGTCCCTCTCGCCTTCGGCACAAACGGCAAAGCCAAGTGACTCTTCATTTTACTAATCGGCCGACACTTTTCCAACACGACCACGTCGCCTTCCTTGAAGCGGTTATCGGGGTCGTGAGCCTGGAACTTCTTCTTGATCCTCATCCGGTTCTTGTATTTCGGCATGACTTTAAGCCGGGTCACTTCGACGGAGACTGTCTTGTCGTTTCCGGCGAAGACTACGGTGCCTGTGACGATTTTCAGGGCTCGGATGGTTAGGAATGAGGGGCGTTTGGGAGGGGATGGGGTGAGAGTGAGGCGATTGAAGGAGAGGGTGAGTGGGGGTTTGTGGAGAGGGAATGTGAGGGACATTGTTGATGATGGGGTTTGTGAGTGGAGAAGGAGAAGAGAGATGAGGGTGAAGGCTCGCCGCTCTTATCTTCTCACAGAATTAGTACCTCTCCAAGTGCTGCAATCGTTCGGAATTTCAGTATAATTGATTTTTCCACATCATATCAGATTCAAAAAAAAAATTATTAATATATTTTTGAGGATGTATATATTTTTTTTATAATTATGATATTTTAATCGATGATATAAATTTATTATTGATTTATTTGAAAAAATGATATTTTTAAGATTATTTTTGTTACATCCAAGATTATCCCAATCACATTGATTTTTTGGATAAAAATATCAATTCCTCACATGATGTCTTGGATGTAGTAAAATAAACCATATAAATATCAATTTCCATGTTTAATTATATTTTATTTTTTTGAGTTAATCAAACATCACAAAAATCGTGGGGGACATACATCTCCGAAAATATACCTAATACTTTTCGATTAAATTGTGATAAAATCATCCATTATGAGTCCAGTCCTTACGTATCCGTGAGAGTATGTGTGTGATCTAATTGTTTTCTCCTTTCTAATATAGAGGTGATTATGTAAATTAAACTAATAATAAAAATAGAAAAATTAATATCTAACCCCATAAATAAATGATAAAATAAAATGGTTTTGATTGATTTCTTCAATTTCGAAAACATAAAATAATGTCAAACATGCGGGTAAGGAACGCATTAGTCAAACATGTTTGTTTTATCACAAGTGAAACGAAATCAGCAAAGGAACACATTAGTCATTTGTCATTGTTTAGTCAACCGATTTGCTCCTTTTCTTTTTCATTCTTTCAATCGTTGGGCTATGTTCAAGTCCAATGGGCCTCAGTTTGATCAACAGTAACAGGCCTGATGCAAACCTGTACGTTGTAACAGCTCTTTGCAAGGAGGATCGGCTTATCCAGCTCCATGCCACGTGTCATCTCATAAGGGGTCTCATCAGCTTCGATCAACTTCCCACTTGGCAGGCTGTGATTGATTCATCCACTCCTTCCAAAGCTTAGACCAAATATGTTGGCGAATTCGGTAATGTACAGAAACTAGTTGGTTTTGCTCCGAAGGTAACTGAAACTATGGCTTCACTAGCTACCATGGCTTGTATTCAACCCACCAACATCAGAGGCCTTGCCGGCAGCTCCCTCTCCGGCAACAGGTTCCACGTCATGCCGACACGCCGCACCGCGAAAGTCTCCAAGCCAAGGTGATTTGTACTAGTAACATATGATCTTGGCATTTTCATGTAAGCCAGATCAAGTTAACTTGAGGTGGTGGCATGAGTTGGTTGATTATGTCGCTGGGATGGGATAGTACTCCTGGTCAACTGGTCCGAACATTCGACTGTGATTAATTAATTCAAGAGTGTTGCTTGATTATTTTTTTACATGTACTTTTATATACATGGATCATTGTGATTGTATTGGTGTTACAGATGTAGGAGGGGCACAGTCGTGGCGAAATATGGTGACAAGAGTGTGTACTTTGATCTGGAGGATCTGGGCAACACCACTGGCCAATGGGATCTTTATGGCTCTGATGCTCCTTCTCCATATAACCCTCTTCAGGTTTACTGTTTCTTTCCTCGTAATCTGTAATCAAGCGTATCTTTGATGTGTGTTCTGTAAAATAAATGAATAGTCACTGCAAAATGATATTGGTTCAGCTTTGGTTGCTGACAAGTGTAATGTTGTGATGGGTAAGATTCTGCGCTTGAACTACGTGTGAACGGCCTCCATAGACATGACATGAATCTGCTAAAAAGATTGATATCAGTCGGGTATTGATACTGAAGTAACCATTAAGCTAGAATCATGGATGTGAGCGAACTGTGCGAACGATCCGACTCTGATATTCATTATCATAGCGTGTCATCCCAGTTCCCAAGTCAGTACCATTTAGGTTTATAGAATGGAGAATACACAGATCCCTCATCATGTGTTCAGTAAATGGACATAGCAAGTTTCTATTCGAGATAAGAACTAGTTATAGCTGCTTCGCTATCAGGTCGATGAGCGTAGTCTGTCAACACTCAAATCGTACTCTGTACATTGCATTTGAACACCTTTAGTTTGGATTGGTTTGAGTTGGTAACTTGGGTGAGCTCATTTCTCTGCATCTTGTGTATTTCAAATGCAGAGCAAGTTCTTTGAGACATTTGCTGCCCCATTCACCAAGAGAGGATTGCTGCTCAAGTTTCTGATCCTAGGAGGTGGCTCCACCCTGGTTTACCTTAGCGCCACCGCCCCGGATGACATTCTGCCGATCAAGAAAGGCCCACAACTTCCTCCGAAGCGTGGGCCTCGTGATAAGCTCTAAGTGACTCGCTAGAACTCGATTATCCTCTGAATCCATATTCACACTATTTCTGTTTTTCAATTTGTAAGTATGTCTTTGTAATCTGATATGCTCGTATTGGATGTAAGTTCTTATGATGTTACGCACTGTGGTTGAGTAATGCAGTGACATATGCACTTTACTCTCATCATTATTCAAAGATCGAGGTTTTGTATGTTGATCATGGTCATTTTGTAAGAAGTCAAACTAAGCCTATGTTGTCATCGCGAATTGCATCAGAATTCACGATCACAATTTCTAAAGTGTAGTGTAGCATGACAGGAGTACGTGTATCACACTCAAGAGTCAAGAAAGGCCTATAAGGAGAAATAAAGTTCGTTTTTAGCTTGAGCATAAACAACTGATCAAGTGTCCCCCTACTCATCACTTTGTCTAGATTCCTTACTTCCTGTAATCTGATTTTATGTTTATTGATACTCTTAACATAGAGTTGAATCCTTCAACCTCGAAAATAAACTATGTAACGATGATTTGCTTTCCAACAACTTACATGAGATGAACTCAACTAAAATGGTTTTATAGAATTGAGCCAATTTAGAGCGGTAAATGAACCGAATCAAATGAAATTTTTACGAACTAGATCTCAAACATTTACTATTCATTTCGAGTGTCGAACTCGAACATGGGGTAAAAAGATCGAGTTCGAGTTTATGTTCATATCGAATCTCTCATCGGATAGCTTGTCAAGTAACGAGTTGAGTCGAACCCGAATCGAACAAGTATGTATCCATAAAATTAGTTATGAATTTTTGATAAATTAAAATCGATCATTAACAAATAATATTACATATTAGTTACGACCAAAAAATCAACACATTTAATTGTATCAATGCCAACACAAAATTACAATAGAAAGCATGGATTATGAAGATTTCAAAAACCAATACTACTTGCTAACACCAAAAACTGTCGATCTATCAAAATAGTTGCACTTCCTCTAATTTCCATGTTTTAAACTGTAGACATAACTCTCAAGGATTGAATTGTTTTTGGTACTTTGTCTTTTTCAAATTGTTGTCATTTTCAAAGAGTTTTTTAAAATATAAACTCAATTAGAAACAAAACAAAATAAAATTAGTCTATGTCTACAAGATAATAGATCTTAACATAAAGATAACTATACAAGATATGCCCTTATAATCTTTTTGACATAAGATATAACTATCTTACATCTTCTAATACTCTATCAATAGGGAGGGAGTACCCCAACTACACAATCACATATTCAATACAAGTTTATCATTATTTTCTTCTGGTCATCAACAAACGAACCCATCGTCAACATCATCATCTAGATCGGCGTCTTTGGATTGTACGATCTTTCAACTGTTTAAGTGATAGTTCCACCCATAGTGATATTGAGATCCGAAACCGAGTTAGAAAAGATGAAGGGGAACAAATACAGATATCCGATGAAATGTTATCCTTACTTGAGAATTTCAAAATAGAGATGCAGAAGGCCACAAAGGAGACCATAAAAAAGATAATAATCACTAAACAATCTTGAAGATCTCCAACCCAAACTCAGGGAGGAAACGTTTCCCGAAGACGAACCAATCATAAAGAGAGTACAAACAAGAACGCTTCCTGATAATGATGCAAAGGATTTACGACACAAACCCAATCAGACCTTAAATCATGAACCAATGAAGAATTTAAAAACTCAAATGACTTGATCAGAAAGTTGGGAGATAGTTGGTGAAGATGAAGTCACCTCGCCTGATCGAGGTCTAGCCATAAACAAAAATCGAGACATTGTCAAAATAATCGAACAAATAATAGAAAAGAAGATGGATAACCGAGGAAAGGGAAAAACGAATGTCAAAAGAATCTCTTTTTTTTCGAAAGGATACTTCGAGGTATACCGTGAGATCGGTTTAAATTGCCGTAGTTAGATACTTATGACGGAACCACCGACCCAAATACTCACGTCCAGAATTACGAATCAATTATGGATATCTATGGGACAAACAAGACGATTTTGTGTAAGGCCTTTTCAACGACTTTCAAGGAGGCAGCCCGAGCTTGGTTTAACTCTTTTCCATCGACTTGCATCGACTCATACGTGGGTTTCACAAGATTGTTCACCAAACACTTAATCGGTAGTTGAGGAATGAAAGTTAGTTTGAACCATCTACGACAACGCTTTTAGAAATAGGGGGAGAAGGTTTCGGATTATGCGAAAGTTAATCTTTCCACAGTAAAAGTTGAGAAAGTAAATGACGAACAAAAAATCGAAGATTAGGAAATGCCAACTTGTTTTATCAACTCGGCCTAAAAAGCGCCATGGGATTACAGTGCTCATGGAAGAGTTAAATAGACACCAGGGAGCAGAAGCAACTTTAACCGCCCGACTTAAAGGAATTAAGAACCGAGTTGGGACAAAAACTAAACTGGATGATCATGCACGGACCAGACAATTTCGAAGGAAAGTATCCCCACGACGAGAAGATAGGGATTATCGACAAAAAAACAGAGAGAGAAGAATACCAGGTTTGACTTACACACCCCTCAACGCTCCTAAGAAAGAAATACTCCGAAGTAGCTTAAAGTTAAAAGCTTCTCCTCCTTGTTCTTCGTTGGAAGAATTTTTCTCTTCTGACTGGATTAGAAACATAATTATATGTTTTGCATTTTCTGACCCTGGAGAAGGAATCATGTTCAATGTTAAGAACTCTTTTTGATGTACCATCGTTCTCGTTGTCACTTTTGGTTTCATGTCGAAGTTACTGTATTTCACTCTTGATCATGCATTCATTATACAAAAGTTTTAATGAGTCACTCTATTCACATCTATAATGATTCACTCTTGAAGCATACCTTACCAATTATATTAGCCGAATAACAGAATCACAGTGCTTCATCTCCGCAAAAATCATAGAAAACATTTGCACGATGCATGCTATGAAGTCGGCTTTGCATACATATAGAAGATCTGTCTACAAGTCGCAAAAATAATCCGTCCACCTAGTGAAACAGAAGGCCTAAACCAATTAACCTTGAAGCGAGAGTCTTGACATGAATGGTTAAAGAGAGAGCAAACTAATGGAAGAGAAAAGAAACATAATCAAAGAATGAGCCATTCTTCGCCATGGATTCCTCTTTGAATCAAGGGGGAAGGGCGAGGCTTTTGGCAAATGTCTTACTGACCCAACTCTTGCTTATCAGCGTCCTGCTATGACTCGGAATCTTTTCGAATTTCTGCTCCTCGATATCAAAGCTAACCATCCCAAATTCATTGATGCATACTACAATTGACGCCCATCTCAGATATCGATATCGGCAACGGCATGCTCCTGTTGGAAACTTGAATAATTTCTCCCACGAATCTTCGACTCCATAGTTCTTCATGGTCCACACTACGTCATTCCCAAGCAATGCAAGACAGCCTCTCAGAACCCCTAGTTCAACGGGGTGAAATAGCCCGGTTGCTACACGAACCGGAACTGGTGAAACGCTCTGTTGCTCCGTTGTTAGATCGACAGCAAAGATGAAGTAGGACAAAGAAAACGAAGCAATCACCAACCAATGTAGAGCCCCGTTGAAAAGAACTCCAGTCCTCTGATTAGGTTTTTATGTTATGCCCTGAAAGATCTGTCTCCAGCGGCATGTTGGGAAAGAGCAAACAAACACCTTGTGCTCACCGACAACTCCAAGCAATGGCTCTTTATACCACAACAGAATCGTCTTGTATGTGTTCGTAGTTGCATCAAAACCAAATCCGAGGCTAGAGTCGACTGTCGGCATGCTGTAAGTGGGCGCATCTCCTGAATCGCTGGCAATGCTATAACTTTGAGTTTTCTTCGTTGTTGGATTCCATATTACGACTTTTCTCATATAATCACAACACATTAAGCCATTACAGATACCAATATAGTACATAGAATTATCGGAACTCGACCCCACACGAACCTTCCTTGTGGAAGCTTTGGTTGCGTGGCAGCCATCCGAACTGCTATTGGAATGTTGCAAATCCATCAGCTTTTGTAAATGAGCAATTGTAAATCCAACACAGGTGTTGGTAGGCAAAATGTTGATCGGAGGTCCAAGCGGCCCATGCTTTGCATACTGATCTGAAACGCAGGATCGATTCGACCGGGAGCCTCAACAGGATTTCGTATATGAGTTCGTCTGGGAGATGAGAAGAGGCTAATTTCTCCTCAAGCTGTGGTGATCTTTCCATGACGAAATGCAATTTAGAACAAATAACAGAATAAAAAATCAATAATCAAAATCAAAATATTCCGGTCTTAAATATTTCATCCAACTACACCAGGGCCCATAATTTGGGATCCATTTTTCCAACATTTCAATTTTCTATTTCTGTTAATAGTTTTTCAGAAACAGAAATATCATTCCTTTCTTTTCTTTTTTCTTTTCTTTTCTTCATATTTCATTCCTTTTCTGGAGCATCTAAAAGTTGAAATTTTTTCGTTTCCTTATCCTCGGAAACAATCTATGTATCAAACAGTTGAATCCTTTATCTAGAATATCCATAACAGAAATTAGTAACCAGACTCATGGACTCATGCCAAAACAAAATATTTAAAATTTTAATTTAATTTTTTTCAAAACTTGAATTCTAGTGAAAACTGCTACTGCAACAGTTTCTTATCTGTTGTTTGCAGCACGAATAATTTCCCTAAAAAAAAGCTGTGACAATAAAAAAAAAGTACACTAGGTATATCAGCAGATACCATACATATTCATCCCAGAAGCACGCAGAAAATTTTCAAATGAATATAAGTCAGCTAGCATCCCAGTTCAAGGCTACCGGACGCGAAGCCGCAGACTGAAACTCACAGCTAACATTTCCTGGCATGAATTCTAGGTAACAGAAGAAGCTAATAGGAAGAATCAATAAGAGACCAGCAATGTACTCGTTTTATATCATGTAATGTCAATATGGAAGACAGCAAAGAGAAAAATAAGTTTATTGCCAACTTCGTTGATAAATTGTTGAATAAAAAATCAGAACTCCAGTAAATAAATAAGCTATGATACAATGTTACATTTAAATACCTTGCTGTTGAGCTGAGCAAAGCCTCCTAAAAAGTCCCTGGTCTGGATCATGCGGAATGGATCGAAATCGACTTTATCTTACAAAGATATTCCAGTGTGATGGTGAAATACAACAGGTAAAGCACCTTATGAGCAGATGCACGACCTGCTTTCGTTCTTTAACATACAGACCTGCATAGGATCAAGAAAGAGTACAGATTCAGCAACAGAGATATAAGACAATTTGAAACTGAGACCTTGGAAATATGATGCAGGAGAGCTCGCCTTTCGTTCAAGAATGCTACTTCTTCTCATGAACCTGACCCCGTCAGCTGACAGGTAACATTTTTCTTCAGAATAGTGAGTCTGTGTGCAGCGGCATCTCCATCACAATGGTCTGGAGGACAGCAGTCACTCCCTGACATGGATTTGCTGCGGCTGTCAATCATACAAGAACTTCGGACTCTATAAAGATACAAACCGTCTTCACCAACAATCGTGACAAGAGCATGTTCCATCTTTGAAATGATGGTAACGATTGACATCTCTTATGACAATTTCCCGCAGGGTGACTTTGGAGATAAACTTGATGGCAACATGGCAATCCTCGCATATCCGAAGGTTCTTAGTGATGAGAAGCCTCGCCCCTGACGGGGTACTAATGAGTCCAAAGGCAATTGCTAGCCTTTCACTATGACTACAAACCATATGCGTCTTCTCATCATCTTCAACGTCATGAAGTACAGTCTCGGTGTTTGGAACGTATCCAGCTTCTACGATCAGAGCCATCACCCTTTCTAGCCCAGCATATATTGCCTCTGACATGGGGTGTGAGTTGTCTCCCGAAAGAAAACCGTGAACTTTGTTTTTCACTTTGATCCAGCTACACGCTATGCTCTTCTTGATCCCTCTATCCATCATCAAATTCCTGACCCTGGCCACCCCTTCCCATTTTCCCGCCTGTGCGTACATGTTCGATAGAATAACATATTTGCCGGAATCATCAGGCTCGAGTTCACTAAGCTGCTCCACGGCTATCTCCCCCAATTCGATGTTACCATGAATCTTGCAAGCATTGAGCAACGAACCCCAGACACCAGAATCAGGAATTGCTTTCATTTCTGTTATAAGTTTGTAAGCCTCATCAAGACGACCCGCATGACCAAGCAGATCAACCATGCATGTATAATGCTGCACGGTTGGGTCTATCCGGTAATCTCCCACCATTTCATCAAAATGCTTCCACCCTTCATCCAGCAAGCGCCCATGGCGACAAGCTGATAGAACACCCACAAAGGTGATGTGATCAGGCTGAGCATATCTTCGCATCTGCTCATACAAATCAAGTGCTTCAACAGTATGACCGTGCATAGCATACCCGGTGATCATAGCATTCCACGCGACAATTCTCTTATCCTGGAGCTGCTCAAATAAACTCCGGGCAATCCTCAACGACCCGCTCTTGGCATACATATCAACCAGGGCAGTTTTCACTTTATCTTGAACCACAAACCCTTGCCTCCAACTAAACCCATGAATCTCTCTCCCTTGCGGAAGAGCAGCAATATCCGCCAAAGCCGAGATCACACTAACCAACGTAGCCACTGTGGGCCTCACACCAGCGCCTGCCATCTCCCTACACAACGAAAGCGTATCATCCGGATGCCCATTCTGCGAATAAGCCGCCAACATCGAATTCCACATCACAACATCCCTACCCACAATCTCGTCGAAAACCTCCCTAGCATTCCCAACACACCCACACTTCGCGTACATATCAATCAACGCCGCACCCACAAAGACATCCTTCCCCCACCCTAACCTCCTCGCCTCCCTATGCACCTCCCTTCCCTCCTCCAACGCTGCCATCCTAGAACACGCCTTCAGCACAAACGGGAACGTGAAATTATCGGGCACCAAACCAGACTCCACCATCTCATAAAACAACTTAACCGCATTCTCGTATGGTCCGTCCCACGCGTACCCTCGAATTAAAACATTCCACAGGAATAAATTCCTCTTAGGCAACTCATCGAACAGGTGATGTGCATACACCAAATTATTACAATTACAGTACAGGTCCACAAGCTTTGTCCCCAAATATGCATTGGATCCGAACCCTGATACGACGAGCTGCGCGTGAACTTGTTTTCCGGGTTCGAGAGCTCGGCCCGCGATGCAGGATCGAACGAGGGATGGAAAAGTTGATGGATGAGGTGATGCTGTGAAGAAACGGAGAGTGGTGAATGGGTTTGATCGGAGGGTTGAGAGAGCGGGAATGAGAGTTTGATTCAGTTGAGGCATTTTAACACGTTGGGTGTATGATGACGGAGTTGGTTGCTGTGGTTTCCATGTAGGAGGTTTCGGCGTATGACAACCTTCGACAAACAACCTGTTGGGCTAGATTCCTGTGCTCTTTTCTGGTTTTTTTGGGTATTGATTCATGTTTATTATCCGTGGATTGTTGAATTTAATTTGATATCTTTGATAGATTTTTTTTTATTTACCCTACTGTATAAAATAAATACAATAATATATCATCATTGTATTATGTAATATATATTTTGAAGAGATTCGTTATTTATTTTAACCACATAAGAAAATTATATCATCGATTCACGGTTGAAATACATAACTTAAATTATAATTTATTGCTTCGTGATAATTTTGTGTAAAATAATGTTTGATCGTCCCGTGAATGATTCATATCTTGAACAACTTTATCATCGACCTAAGCTAATACATTTTTTATGGGACGGAGATGGTACTAATTTTTTTTTTACCAAAATACCCCACTCTCACAATTTCTCTTGGACATATAAAATCTAGCGTTGAATTTATCGATTGCCTTGTACATATTTTTTTGAGAAAAATTTTGATCGTATTAAGTGAAAATTGAATTATATTATTTGTTTTGCAAAGTTTTCATATAATACTAATAATATTTCGGGAAAAAAAAAACTAATACAACGTTAACCAACTAATTTTAATCGTTGGATCAAAGAGAAAAAAAAAACAAGACAATTTCAAATCTAGTTAATCCAACGATTAAAAAGGAAATCGCGGTAGCTAATTGACTAATGCTGCATTACCCTCTTTTTTTCGATAGTATTTTATGTTGTATACTTCAACTTGTAATTTTTTTTGGAATATTTTTGCAATGTTCATCTATAGAACGAATATCCTTAAAATATTCATTGAATAGTAAAAAAATCCAATAATTATAATTTTTTTGGGACGAAAAAAGTAATTTATAATGAAATAGTATCGTTTTGTGTTTTTTCTTTATAATAGTAAGTCGCTTATTTTAATAGAAGTAATGTATTACTCTCTTCGTCCCAAAATTATGGTAATACTTTGATATGTCACGCGTGTCGATGTAAAATTTGACATACATGTAACGACGATCATACGTATTTTTTCATAAATTTATCATGAAATATCAATAGTTGTATAAATTTGTGAACTTCAGCCTAATACATTTTGCGAGATGAACAGAGACGATTTGATATGAAAATGAAATTCGTATTCATATTTATATAATAATATAAAATATATAGATATTAGAAAAAGGAACGATGATGATAGTACTTCGTATGAAAAAGCTTTTATCTTGACTGATACTACATAGAGAACAAAAAAGATGTATACATCTTATTAGAAAGTTCTAGAAAATAAGATCATTCTCAAAAAAAAGTTTTTAAAAATAAGATAGGATAATATTACCTTAGAGTATGCCCAATGATAAGAGACATTTTGTTATAGATAAAGCTAAATTTTGGCAAAAAATAGTGTCTTGTTACTATAATTAATATACCAATGTTACTCTAATGGTAACATGCTATATTTTGGATCGAAGGAAATATACCATTTGATAAAGGATGAGGATTAAACCACATCAATATTGCATTATTATCTAGATGAGGTGGTAAAAATGTCTTGGCTATATTTAATGTCACATGTCAAATAGTTAAAACTAAAATTTGACAATAAAAAAAAATCAAAAGAGCAAATTTTTTTAGCATCATTGCTGTATTTTAGCTTTAGCATCTTATTTGCCTTGTGTATTAGACTTGTTTAGATAGTAGTATTACTTTTCAAAAGAAAAAAGATATTATAATAATATCATTACAATATGTTTGTTAAAAAAAGAAATATAATGGAGTAGTAAAAAGATAAAACTTGGGCTTTTTTTTTACGATAGATAAAGCTTGAGCAGGTACTGCTCCTTATCGATCGTTGTCTGCCGTATATTGACGTATCACAGTCGTTGGTTGAATATTGAACGCTTCAGCTGGTTGTCTCATGTCGTAATTCAATAATAACTTCGATTCAAAAAGTAAGAAAAAATCATCGTGGATAAAATTAAATGACACGGAGATACCCTAGCCATCCGTCAAAGTTTCCAATATTATTACACCCTCCAAGCAATTCTCTAACATTATGCAAAGTGAATCTTAATCGTCAATTTAATATCTAACGATCGTCATACTATCATATCTTTACATCATTTATTTTTTCTTTACTGGATAAAATATAGTGCCAAGGATACCTGACATGGCATTATCTGATGTGTCCGATCAGATACCAAATCTAACATTATGTAAAGTGAATCTTAATCGTCAATTTAATATCTAACGATCGTCATATTATCATATCTTTACATCATTTATCTTTTCTGTACTAGATAAAATATGGTGCCAAGGATACCTGACATGGCATTATCTGGTGCGTTCGATCAGATACCAAATCTATGGCCTTGATCGACGAGACGACCGCAAGAAACACTATAAATACCCGATAATTCAACTCCTAAGATCTCACATTCAAGCAACATTAGCTCTCCTCTCCCTAAGGTTCGTGCCTAGTACATCTTCCTTGCCTCATACATCCTAGTGTTCCTTCAACTTCCTTGATCGATCGAAGATGGCTCGCACGAAGCAAACTGCTCGCAAATCCACCGGAGGAAAGGGGCCTAGGAAAGAACTCGCCAAAAAGGTATGGTACATATGACTTGTTGTTCATTAGGGTTATAGCATATTTACTTATTTGTAAGTTCTGTCCTCTGATATCATCGTCGTTTCGTTTTGTGCGTCTTATTCCTTGACGTTGGAACTCTCTGAAGATTGCAAAGAAATCGGCCCCGAACCCTAGAGATAATGTCAAGAAGCCTCATCGTTATCGCCCTGGAACTGTCGCTCTAAGGTATGTATATATAGCACGTGTAACTCTTGCTTGTTCTCGTTTCCTTGAACTTAACTGTGAGCGCTAACCTGTCTGTAATGCTTTGATCAACAGGGAAATCCGCAAGTACCAAAAGAGCACGGACCTTTTGATCCGCAAGCTGCCCTTCCAGCGCCTTGTTCGAGAAATCGCTCAGGACTTCAAGGCTGATTTGAGGTTCCAAAGTCACGCTGTATTGGCGCTCCAGGAGGCAGCCGAAGCATACCTGGTAGGCCTTTTCGAGGACACAAACTTGTGCGCAATCCATGCCAAGAGGGTCACGATCATGCCGAAGGATGTTCAGCTTGCTAGAAGAATCCGTGGTGAAAGGGCTTAGAGAAGATCTTGCGTCATAAGTTCTCAAGATGTAATTTTGATTTGGCTGCATATGATACTATTAAATAGTAGTAGTTCTAGTAGTTCTTTAGGTATTACATATCTCCTTTGAACCAAGAAGTTAGTTGATTATTTTTCCGTTTCATTAATGTTCCTTGCGATATCGTACAATGTTGAATTTTTTTTTTGGTGGCAATTTTGTGCATTCGATCGATTAGGGTTCATGCATCTCCAAAAATCTGAATAACTTAAAAAGCAGGAGAAATTCGACATTATATTTTTGTATAAGGAAATTCAAAATAACATTGATATCAGTATCACCCAAATCATCATGTGCTACTAAATTCATAAATCGAACGCATGATCTCCTTGAATGTCGCATGATCACCACGTTATTAGTATGAAAATCCGGCACTGATCGCTGACAAATACTTGGTTGAATGCAATTGATCCACCAATGCATTTCAAAAGTGCCAACCAGTCCATGAAGCAAGTACTCCAAACACAGCCATTAGAATTTGGTAGGAAGACCATGGGAGGTGGATGAGAGATTAAATGGCAAACAAGAAACCCATAAATCAAGGGTGGAAATGCATACAGCTGATCGTACAGGATAGAATCCTAACACACAAGAACCGTGCACTAATGATCCTTGAACAAGATCCAAACAAAAATTAAAACGTCAACGATATTATCTTTTCACAGATATTATATGTTTATTTTCTATTTTACACAGATATTATATATTTATTTTCTATTTTACACTATTTCTTCCTGACGATATCATAATATAATAAAATATACATGTGAATTGGATCTAATTTTTAATCTAAAAAATTAAACTGATAAATTATATATATATATATATATATATTTTTTTTTATTATGTTTTATTTTTCTTCGTAAAACTACTATCCTCAAACACTTTACTCGCCACCCTCCCCCGCCTTGCCCGCGACCACCACAACCTCATCCCTCTCCCCTCTCTCCTCGCCTCCACCCACCAAATCCACCCCCTCATCACCCAACCCCGCGCCCCTTTCTCCACCCCACATGGCCCCGGCGGCGCCTTCCCCCCTCTATCCCGACCACCTCGTTCCCTCTATCAACTCCGTCCGCAAAAGGGCCCTTCAAGAAACTGCTATCTTCGTCGTCTTCTTCGTCGTCTTCGTCGTGGGGGAAGAATGAGGCCGCGCGTGAGGAGACGGCGGAGGCGGCTTTGAGGAAGGCTTCCTTGATTGATTCCGGCGGCAGCGCGCAGTTTTCCAGCCCTGCGTCTTCGATCCTCGGCGCCCGGATTGTGTCCAGGAGGCGGCTTGGGGTTTGTTGGATCGACTCCATTTCTGATCGGTTGGTCGAGTCACAGAGTCGGTGGTAGTACAATGGAATACAATGTTGTGGGAGAAGGAAATACCTGTCCTTTAAAAACGTTACTGTGGAACAAACTTTACCATAAAATCGGAAGATGTGAACTATGGTTTTCTCAAAAGTTCATCCAGGAACCCTATGGTTTTGCTTATTATCCATCAAGAGCTTCAAATCATCGTGTTTCATGTTGTGGATCATATCTAGTTGGAACTATCTTCACATCAAGAGATGCTGTCTGAGCTTGTCTCAGCTTGACATTGAGTAACACTACTCAAACAATCTTATTTATCGAACCGAGCCTATAACAAATCAAGCTTATACCTCATGATAACTGAGATGAAGACACCAACACAGAGTTTGTCGTGCAATTTGCAAAACAAGGAATCAACCTCTAGGTTATACTACAACTCACAAGATAGCACGAGAAAAGAACGGGGACATTCAAAAAGTCCCAAACACTATCTCGTACCAGGACCTCCCTAGAACAGTTTTGCATAGCCAATACAACTAACTCTCTTTCTTCTGTACAAATTTGCTCAACCAATTCAAAGAATAGGATAGAAGGGAACCTAACGTGATTTCTTTCACTGAATAACAATCTCGTGAACTTCTACCACACCGTCCTTCGACTTTTCCAGATCCAACTCTTGTGTATCATGTTGATTGTCGGTGCTCGAGGTCGATGGGAGCACGCTTAGCTCGCTTGTGGTGCTCTGCTCTTGGCTTTCCAGCGCGAGCTTCCTGAATTTCTTCATGTCCTCCTTGTACTGGCTGCTGGTTTCGTAGTCTGAGCTTCCAAACGGTCTGCTATGACCCGGTGCATTTTCTCATAATTTAAAAAGATATGGATGGTAGTGATCATTTTATCTTATAATTAAAATTTTTAAATGATTGATTTAAAATTATAAAGATCTGAGAAATTTTATTGAAATTAACAAAAATTTAAAAGATTTATATGACAAAAATTTATTAAAATAATTAAGAAAAAATAGTCCAGGTAAAGGGAAAAAATTATGTCATGATCGACAGTTGAATATCTATTTAGTAAAAAAATAAAAACTATAGTTCTATTGATACATATAGTTACCTTTGTGGAAGTGGACAACTATAAATAAGAACAAATAAAGGGTTCCATAGGCATAGCACCAGATTCATGAATCTACTGTTGATTATCCGTAAGCAAACTCTAAAATGAACATTTGTGATAAACTTTTAAGATCTTCTCATCAACTTTAAGTAGCTCTCTACTGGAACATATGAATTTTTCCCCATGTGCTACCCCATGGCCTATATGCTAGTGTAAATAGTAACAATAAAGTTATTGTCACCAAAAATAACATCCAAAATATCATGTCGTGTATTTTTTTTCTGCATAAATTACGACACATTATTAAATATAAACGTCTTATAGAAATTACGATACTTTCTTAATTGATAAGCATAAAAATCCAAAATGCTCATATTTTATCACATTATCTTCACCATCATTATTTTTTTTCTCTATCTACTCACAATCTTTCCTCACTTTTCCTTATCATCACAAAGGATATTTTTGTCAAATATAACAAAATCAATGGCATTATTAATAATAGAATCAAGTAATTTTTTTATAATTTATCAGGAACAATTAGAGTAATTGTTATTATCTTCGTCTCATAATTATTACAACGACACGTACTTTGACAAATTTTATTTTTATTCTTGATGATATCAGAAAAATCTTAAATTGGTTAAAATTAAAGTTCACAACTTAATTTATCATTGATATTTTACAATAATTTTACAAAAAAAGTAAAAATAATATTGGATCATCACAAACTCAACAACGAAATACGTGTTATGTAAACATTTTAGGACGGAATAAACGACAGACATCAAAATCCGAAATTTACAAACAATGTTAGAAATAAAACTTATACTAAAACTTATCATAATCTTATCCTTTATTATCCATACAATAAAAAAATATCTTAATTTGTCATTATTAGAATGATTCAAAACTAACTTTTATTACTAAAACAACAAATACTTCTTCCCCGATAAAATGCAACATCTTAATCATGCACGTATAATAAGAAAAGAGTTGAATTTAGTACAATAAGATCTCCTTATCCTTGTGAATAAATGAAAGAAATGAGAAAACAAATAACATGATACGATTATACTATATAAATAAATAATAAAAATATATTTTTTCGTTTTATAATATATAACAATATTTATTTATTTAGACTGTCTCAAAATATACAAAAAAATCAAATCATTCATCATTTTTTTTATAGTACATTCATTATTTCTCTCACAATTGTTACGGTAAACTCCACTAACATGAAAAAAGTATTATCAATTAGTTATTTTTTTTAACTTATTTATCATTTGACCATATCTACTTTATCAATTATCAATTAATCATTTTAAAAATTTCTGATTTTTATTTTCAACCTATCAAATTTAATTTTTAAAGATTTGATTTGATTCTTTTTAACTAAATCAATCCTAATTAATCTCATAAATCCAATTTTTGTCTCACACAATCGCCGACATCCTCACCTCGTCTTTGTCTCAGCCCACCTCATCACTACCATCATACCCATAACCATAATTGTTCTACCCTGCATCACCCTCGCCGCCACCCTCTACACATCCAGCGCGGTTGAATCCGTGATTGACAAGGCACTGTTGCAAACAGAGGTGATCTTCCCAGTTGGTCATACAAGATGTTGGAGGGTCCGAAGTTTCCTGATATAATAGGAACGAATAATGACAACAAGTTCTTTGATTTTTACCACATGCTTGGTGGTGAAAACTCTTACATGTCGGTGGAAAGTTATGCAAGCCTGCAGGCCAGTGTTGGTGGAGGCTCCGTTGCAATGCCGATGGATACGAGCAGTGTGGGATCAACTGATTCCCACACACGTATATTGAGGCCGAACTTCTTCATCGATCAAGAAGACGACCAAACAGTCAAAAGAAGAGGCGCATTGTATCAAGAGGATGCACTGAATGTAAATAACTCGATTTATGGATGTTTCATCGATTTTTGATGGGGCAATGAGTAATAAAATCGACGTACTGTTTGCGGGTGTATGTGAAGCATTGAGTTCTATTGGTCTGTCCATTGTAGTCGTAATGACTATGATAGAGCACCAATTGTATATCGATGATTTTTGTGGGTTTTTATTGAGTAATGGTGTTTTATGTTCGATTTCATCATGCATGATTTGGGTGGAGCACACTGTTCCGATGACGTAATATTGATCCATAATGTAATGTGAATTTGGATCAGAAAATAAGATAAAATATAATTATTTTAGTTTAATTAATTGATAAAATATTGTTTTAAAAAAAATGTGAAATTTAAATTAAGACCAACGCAATTAAACAATTCATCAGGCATCAGTCATCAGTCATCAGTCATCACCAAAAAGTAATTATGCCACCCCGGTCGATAGACGTCACCAACACACATCACAAGCCCTTTCGGTACTCAACACAACAGAGATAGAAAAAAGTTACCCCCCAAAAAAATCATCAAAAGCGAACGGCCCGCCCCGTTGAACAAAATCGATCATCGATTGAACATTCACAATTTCCCATCAAATTCTCCTCGAAATCCCTATCGCCTCGCAATCAAAATCGAAACCCTAAATTTTTCCTCATCGATCGAATCGCAAACCCCAACTTTTACCATCAATCGTCTCAATCACGCGGTCAATTCCCCTCCTCGATCGTCGACGGCGATTCTTTGGAGCCGCTTTGTTAGCGAATTGATCGAGTTTGGGGAGATCTTGTTGGTTTGATGGATGACTGAGTTTGGGTGGAGAGTGGAGAGTGGAGGGGAGCTGCTGTTGATTTGAAGATGAGTGAGGAGGAGATGGTGGAGAAGCGGGGGTTGTCGGTGAAGGACTTGGTGGAGGAAGCCAAGAAGCGGGCGGTCATTCTTGGGATATGTGTTGTCGGATTATCATATCTGATGTCGTGTGAGTGTCGATTCTGTTGTTGCTTGAAGTCGTGGGGAATGTGATTGTGTGGTTGAGTTTAGCGTTTGCTTAGTGTGATTGGATTAGCTTGATTGTGTGTGTGTGTGTGTGTGTGTTTTTTTGTTGTTGTTGATATGTTGCATTATATGACAATCTTGTATGATAGAGTAGTGTCTTGTTCTCTTTTATATGTTCATTTGAATGTACGCAATTATTGATGAAATGTGTCGAGGGAGTTTCCCTGTCACAGGATTGCAGAACCGTTACAGTCCCATATCCAAAGATATTAACTATATGTATTTGTTTGTTTTGAAGTGACGAGCTCCTCGGTTTGGGTGAACCTGCCTGCTGCTGCTTCCTTGATTGTATTTTTCCGTTACTTGGTTGTGGATTTCGAAATGCGAAGAAAAGCTGCTGTTTACAACAACAAATCATTGTCCGGGAAAGTTGTTGCTCACAAGGCTGTTGCAGATCTTAAAGGTGTTGCCAAAAGACCCAATTGGAGAAGGAAAGTTAATTCCCCTGTTGTGGAGGATGCCATTGATAAGTTTACTCGGCATCTAATCTCAGAGTGGGTCACTGATCTCTGGTATTCTCGGCTAACACCTGACAGAGAAGGACCAGAGGAATTAGTGCAGATCTTAAATGGAGCCATTGGAGAAATTTCTGATCGCATGCGGAATATCAATCTTATTGAGCTTTTGACGAGGTTTTAGATTCATATACATTAGTGGTGTCATCCTTTTCTTGTTATTTTTATGAGGACATGTCATTTGTTAGAGTTCAATATCTAGAGCTGGTGCAGGGATGTTATCCACCTGGTTTGCAATGATTTAGAGCTATTCCGTTCATGTCAAGCAAAGATTGAGAAGGAGAAGTTGGAATCACTAAATTTTGAGCAACGAGATCTTGAGTTAAGACATATCCTGGCCGCTGAAAATAAATTGCATCCTGCTTTGTTTTCTGCTGAGTCGGAGCATAAGGTATGGGTTTTTTCTCTGAATGTTTCATGTGTATCATGATGTTTATGGCTGCACTTGTCACTTCCGTGCTTACCTTCTTTCCAAAGCTTTTCAATTATAACATATCTTTTCATCGTCTTGCAACACACATAGTCCTACATTCTGATCTTTTGCGGATATGAGAACTATGGTCCTTAGTCCTTTTCATTCCCTCATGAGAAAGAAAAAGTTCCTTCAGATAATGCTCTGATCCTTTTAATAGCTGAAAAAGCTTTAAATTCGGAACAGACTTGCTGTTGTTGGCAACAGCCAATAGGGATTACATTCCGTTTACTTTTTTCCCTCCCAGATCCTGTCCCTGAGTGGAATACATGAGCTTCTATACCTAATGTGTTTGGTCGTTGTCATCGTTAGTTGCATTCAGTAGCTACGTGTGTTTGTAATACATAATTTCTATATATTAACAGGTCTTGCAGCACTTAGTCGACGGCCTGATTTCTGTCATATTGAGGCCTGAAGATCTTCGATGTTCTTTCTTTCACTACATTTCCCGAGAGCTGCTTGCTTGTGCAGTGCTCCGGCCTGTCATAAACTTGGCTAACCCAAGGTACTAATATCTTCTTAACTTTTGTCTTTTTCCGATATTTATATATGGAAGTTGATCGTTCTCTTCTGATATATCAGGTTTATCAATGAAAGAATCGAATTGTTAGTAATATCCATGAGAAATTCAAAGAGAGGGACCGCTGCAGCAGAAGATACACCCCAAATCAGGCAAAATGGTCCCAGCAAAATTTCTCCTGATCACTTTTCTCGAGATGCAGATCCATCTGTCATAGGTGTTGAACTTGTTCAGCTCAAGAACAATCAGTCTAAAAAAATTGGAGATAATAATGAGGTGAACTTAAATGGAAAGAACCTTTCTATAGATCCATTGCTTTTGGCCAACACCACTTCTACTCGTTCATGGGGTTCATTGCCTGATAACTCGCAAGTTATTGATAAGGTAGCTATTCAGAAGTCCAGTTCGGGAGTTGAATGGGGTGATGTGCTTGAAAATTTCTCTCGCAGGAAGACTCAAACTCTTACTCCTGAAAATATTGAGAATATGTGGACGAAGAGTAGAACTTACAGAAATAAGGAAGCTCAGGTAGTGGAGCAAGGTGTTAAAAGGTCTTCTGCAAGTACTGCCAGCATTTCCAATTCCTCCAACATGGTGAGAGAGCCGAAAGGAAAAGACAATATATCTCATCCTAACTTGCAGAATGATATGGCAGGAAAGAGTAAAGTTGGTCCTTCCATGACTGGAGCTTTTTCTGGGTCTGATCGGGCTGGAACACAGGCCACACACAACCATGTAGGCAACATATTGGCAAGGTCTTCTAGTTTTTCAGTTCAGGAAGATGATGAACACAGTCTCTTGCCTTCAGAAATCGAATCGGAGAGCAGTGCACATTTTTCATCTGAAGAAGAGAGTAGTGTGACAGGTCTGGATACACCAACCACCAAAGTATGGGATGGCCGTAGCAACAGAAATTCTGGAATGATGCACATTCGCCACCCACTGGAAAGTAGAGATGGTAAAAGATATAGGAGAGCTAGCAAACAACATAACAGGGTTCAGAAGTCGCAAACTGGAGGGGTGAATAGAGTGGCTTCTCAAAAGTTTCCTATGTGGCAAGAGGTTGAGAGGAAGAGCCTCCTCTCTGGTGATGGACAGGACATATTAAATCCTTTGAAGCAGGAAGTGAAAGAGGACGACTCAAGCGATGAATATGATTTTGACGTCATTAGCAGAGTTCAAAATGGTGCTGGTGCTTCTTCATCTCCTCGTTCTGAAAGTTTGTCTTTTACCACTAAATCCATTGAAACTGCTTTCTTCGGGGATGCTTTTTTGAAGCTGAAATGTGACGTAAGAACTCAATCTAGCTATTTGCTTTCTCTGGGTAGCTGATCAATACTATTATATTTTGATGAATAGTGGATACGATTATACTTTGATGCAAGTTAACTTGATTTTGCATGTAGGTTTTGGGCGCTAATATAGTCAAGAGTTCTTCTAAGACGTTTGCCGTTTATTCCATTTCTGTCACGGATGCAAATAATAATAGTTGGTCCATCAAAAGAAGGTGCTATTGCTGAGGCTAGCAATAGTTTCATTCATTGTTTTAACTGTTCGCATATCATTTACTGATTTTTCTCTACATGGTGTAGGTTTCGACATTTTGAGGAACTACATCGACGCTTAAAGGATCGTCCAGAGTATAATTTTCATTTACCCCCAAAACATTTTCTATCAGCTGGGATGGATGTCCCTGTCATTCTTGACAGATGCAAATTGCTGGACAGGTATTTGAAGGTAGGGTGACGTTTCTTTCTTTTGTTCTTTTAAGGAATTAGAGTGGTTAGGTATCTTATTTGCTACTTGTTTTCCTCAGTGGAGAGTTAGTGAACTGAAATATCTATCGTGATGTCTATATGTAGACACCAGTATATTTTCCTCATATAGTATCTCATGTTTCCTCCAACTTTCTATACTATACTCATTTTCATTTCTGAGACTCCTGTTTCTTTTCATCTGTTGATATGCAGATTGAGAATGACCTGTGGGTATCTCTGATGTTCAATTTTTAAGTTGTTTTGACCTGAATCCACAGTTCTGCCTAGTGGTTTTATGCTGTGGTTTCTGAGTCTGTTAATTCTTGATATTTTGACTGTCCTGCAGAAGCTCTTGCAGTTACCGACTATTGCAGGATCAATTGAAGTTTGGGACTTTCTAAGTGTTGATTCGCAGGTTTGTTGCCTCCTCGGATAATTTATTGTTCTTGCAGATGGTCCAGTTTGACCTTTCTTTGCTTCCCAATACTGCAGACTTACATGTTTTCAAGTGCCTTCTCTATTGTTGAGACATTGTCAGGTTAGTCATGTTCTTTGGCGGGCAGTAACGTTACACAGTTTATCTTCTGGTTGAAGCATTCTCACAGCTTCATTTTGTGTCACTTTCTGTTAGTTAACCTGGATGATAAGCCTCCTGAAAGTAGCCTGACAATTTGTGGATTCAAAGTTCCTATCGTTGATCCATTCAAATCCAGGAGGGACTATGTGGGATCTGATAACAAAGGATCGGCATCTCGTTTCAGCTCGAATAATAGTGCTGGTGGTTTAATATCAGATGGGAAGGGATTGGCGATTTCTCCTGTGAGAACACCTGTTCCTGGGTATAGGAAACAGTCTGAGGATCGTGGCACTGATTCAGACTCCATGGAGCAAGGGTTGGGTAAAAACAAAAAGGAGAAAGGAAGTCAAAATATACAGCGAAAATCTGGCATCTCTCTCGATGCCGCCATCGACCCCTCCCTTCCCACAGAGGTAGCTTAGTAAATTCGCTTTCATCTCGATCTTACTTGTGAAGTATTTTTAAGGAATTCCTTTAGGCATCTTTTGTTTAGTCATACTCCAGCTTTTTGTTTGACCATGTTTCCTGGTTTCAGTGGGTGCCACCGAATCTGAGCGCCCCCATATTGGATTTGGTGGATGTGATATTCCAGCTTCAAGAAGGAGGATGGATAAGGTAGGCAGCTCCAGCTCAATGAAAGTGTGACTATTAGATTGGTGCTGTAACATCTCTTGAAACATTTTCCTGTACCAGGAGGAAAGCATTTTGGGTTGCTAAACAAATATTGCAGCTTGGAATGGGTGATGCACTTGATGATTGGGTGATTGAGAAGATCCAGCTTTTGCGTACGGGACCCATTGTTGCATCAGTAATTCAACGGGTTGAGCAGGTCATTTCTGGGATCATTAACCAATGCACCAATGCACCTCATTTAAGATATTGGATGTCCATCCTGATGTTCATGCGAACCTTCTTTGCTTTGATTTTGCATATGCTGGCATAAGAAAAAATTATCGTAAGTGCAAGATGACGTTTTCTCATAATGGTTGTGGAAGTGCTGTTCCAGTAAGCTCTTTCATGTGAGCGCTACAGGGGGGTGACTTGTGACCCCACATAACCATAAGGATCTGACTTGTGGTTAAGCCGGAGTTGATTGTAATGTCTGAAATAGTCTATTCATAAAATGTATCCATTCAAAAGGAGAGCTTGTAATAGGTTTTGACTTATGATGACCCACTTTCCAATCGTAAGATAAAAATTTATCTTCTGTAGAAAGAGCCTGAAGCCGATAACAAATTACCAAGTGGACCCTTAAGTTTTATTGGAACTTGGCGTTCAATTCCTAGAATAGTTTCTCTGTATGCAGTGTTGAGTTGTTCTACTGGAGAAGATTGGGAGGATACACATTTGGGTGCTCTTTGTTATGTTAGCTTCTTCAGAACCTGGTAGATCCTTCGGTTTCTATTTCTATTGAGAGAATTGGACTTGAGAGAGAGGGGTGGTGGTTGTGGGTGGTGGGTGGTGGGGGGAAGCTCATCTAAATGCTTGCATTTGTGATAGAACATGCGGGAATATTATTTGTATGTTATGCAGACAATAAGATAAAATATAGAGCGAAGGTGGAAGGCATCAGATTGATAACAGGCTTCCACAGAAATGATGCAACAATAATAATAACAGTGGCTAGGGTGACTTCGTTAACTGTCTTGAACCTTAATAGAACCTAGTGTTTTCGATTGCACAATGGCATTGAAATATGACTTGAATATGGGTGGAAAAGCAAAGCAACTAGTTTGTATGTGGTGAGCTTGCTTATCATTTCCTGTACCTTGATAGTTTCTTTGCTTAATATTGTATGCAGTATCTTGTCACTTATTTTGTGTTATCTTCAGTAACTGACATGCTTAAACTGAAAAGCAGATACTTTGGCCTGATGGTATATTCCTCACTAAGCATCCTAAACGAAGACGACCATCTCTTCCTGGAAACTTATCAGTTCCAGGGAGTCCTTCCCAGAATTCACCACATTATCAGCTTGCAGATAATGAATCTTCTCCCAGGGAAGATGAAATCAGAAAGTTGGATGAGCAGCTCCGCATGGAAGCTGATCGGCGTGCCAAGTTTGTCTACCAGACTTTGATGGGTAAAAGTCGTACCTCTAACATGAGTAGCCATTAAGGCCATATGTGAAGGTTTAGTTTTTTTATAACTTCTTTTATATGCAGATAACGCACCGGCTGCTGTCGTTGGTTTTATTGGCCGTAAGGAGTATGAACAATGTGCAAAGGATCTTTACTTTTTTATACAGGTAACTCATCGTTTAGTGTGGATTCACACGTGAGATGGAGCATGGGATGAAAGAGAGAGTTTTTCATGTACATTCATAGTTATTAAGCATGCATTTGATTAGATACGTAGAACTCCTGTCATACATGCGAGTTTTTTCCTTCATCTTTCCCCTCATTCCTTGTTTCAACTATCCTTTGAAAAATATAATATGATCTCATAGGTGATATATTGGGTAGCCAATGCGGACGTTGATAAATTTGTCAGGTGTAGGTTCCAGGATATGACCCTGACGTAGTTGATCTAATCAAGTAATGCAGTCATATTATTTACTTACGTAATCTGTTAATGTTTTCTCCTTGAGCAGTCGACCGTTTGCCTCAAGCAGCTCATGCTAGACCTTGTAGAACTTGTGCTCGTAGCTGTGCTACCGGAGATGGAAGGTCCCATTAAACAGCTGCACGAAGAAAAGGAAAGGTTCGGAGAGTTCAGGCCAAACTAGCGATTTCAAATATGTAGTTTAGACTTTAGAGCAAATCATGCCTTCGAGATTGGAAGTTTTCCCAGGAGTGGTTTCATGATTGGAAGATTTGGCAAGATAGCCAACGAGTAGTTGGTAAGCCTTGATTTTGATCGATTCAAACTAGGATCACAGTACTCTGGGTATAGAGCTAGAGAATACCATTAGGCATTTTACAGAATGTACTATCCTGTAATTACGCTTTAGCTTAGGTGATTAGTAGCACATGTAAATATTAGTGTACATAGTTGCGTACGAAGAAGTATAAACATCATACAGTTTCCGTTAATAAAAGATACCCATTCTTCCCCTTTATACAGTATAAAAGATACACTGGCATGTGTATGTTCACATGCCAGTGTAATCGGGCCACACTAATCTTATTGCTTTGTTTAACTTGATTCATTTGAAGTACAGAGATGATAATATCACTTTGAACATTAAATTTATGGTCTCATTAGATACACTTAAAAGCTTGTGAATCGATACCTGGCAAATCATTCTGTGAACCATGATTCAAGTCAGTCAGGATTCAAATCCTGGTTGCTCTTTGAATCAAGGTTTAATCCATGTATTTAAGGATTAAACTTATGAAAAATCATACTACAACTATTCTCTCTCTCTCTATATATATATATATATAAAGACAAAACAACATTAATAAAAACAGATCACAAAATAAATAAATAAAAACATAATTTAGTTAACATATAAACATATAAAAAAATAATAAATAACATTGCTATTTAACATATAGAAAAATAAAATGAACATTAAAAAAACCCGTGCAACATGCAGGATATCGATCTAGTTATCATAATCACTCGCAAGGAAGAACACGAAAGCATGAGCAGGGGAAACTTCTGCATCTGAATATACTGAAGGAGAGTTCTATGATACTTCCTGTATCGTCGCCTGTTACTAAGTTGGAACAGCCTGTTAGGATTGCCTCGTAACACAGTGACTTCACTGTGTAAACTGCAGCAGTTTAAAGCATTCATAAAACACCACCAGTTATGCCAATAATAGTATTATAGGATTATAGTAACAGATTTAGTCGAGAGGCAAACACAGCACCATAGACCAGCAAGCAATAACTTAGTTCCAACGCACAACAATCGACAGAAACACATCAGTCTTGACAGGGGAAAGACATTATGGCCACAACATCTCCTCTAACACAGCAAGGGCTCCATATTAGTATATAATCTCGACCAGAGGGACTTCATTTCTTCCCACTCTTCTTGAGCCCGGCACCCCCGAACGATCCTTTCTGCTGTGCTTTGGCTTTAAGGTCCTTAAGTGCCTGAAACATTACAACAATGACTATCAAACAATATCAAGAGAGCAGTCGCATAATAAGTGCTCAGCCAGGTCTATGGTACTGACCTTCTCCTCCTCTTTCTTCTTCTGGAGGTTGGCCTTGTCGACCTGTACAGTACAATGCAGATGATCAAGAAACAAGAAGCGAAGGAATCAAGAGGGTTCCAACAAGTATGAAAAGTTGTGATAAATCCATCCTCTAGAATTATACTCTCTCCGTCCCACGAAAGATACAATATATATACTATTCTATACGCATGAATACAAATCTCGTTTTCATATCAAATCACATCTCATTGTCCCGTAACATAATTGAAATACATAACTTACCCAACAGTGGATGTTTCAAAATAAATTTATAAAAAAATACGTTTCGCCGTTACACGCGTGTCAAGTCGATTGGTTGCAAGCTTCGTGGGACGGAGGGAGTATAAGCAAATGCTCTACACATGATGTTAAACCCAGAACATGGCTTCCACAGTACTTAACCATGTCCTCTCATAATTCAAAGTTAAAAAGAAAATTCAACCAACTTTAAATATTGCAATAGAAGCAGGACTGTGCCTTGAAAAAGTTTCATATATTGGGAAAAAAACAAAAATAAAGCTAGCATCATTGTACCAAATTAACTACTTCGATCCCCATAGTAGGAAGATTGAATCTCTTGGGTTCAATTTTCAGAATCATTCAATCCTGAACCTGGAACAATACAGGGCCACCACTGATGGTTTTTAACATCTGCTCAGAGGCTATAACAGCTAGAAGAAGTCTCAAACCACTAGCAAAATGCTATTTGCATGACTTTACACAACTGAACTTGGCCTTAGCAAAGTCACAATGAACGTTTCCCGACAGCAATCGCCAAATGATCAGAGGATGAAGCAGTTCACGAACATATAGAGTTTGAGAAAATACTGCTTGTCCGTAATATACACAACTTTGAATAGCATCTTTGCAAAACCTCTATATATACAGGATTACACGGAAAGTATGTGCATTTTCAACAGAAAAAAGTTTTTATTATGCTTTTAGAAAGGACAGAAAGTGCAAGGACACTTCAAGCACTTAAACTTCAAAGACACTAAGAACTCATAGAAAGAGCAATAGGGATTACAATTTGGCTACAAAAGCTTTATGCAACTGTTTCACTGCCTAACTCTCCTGAGCAGCCTATACCCATTTGAAATCCTTTATCATCTCCTATAAAAATCCATTTCCCCTTATTCTTGTCCACCTGTTCACGATGATTCCCTTTCACACAAATCACAACAGTTCATGTTCTTTAGGCTCTCCAAAACATCATCGTATCTGATGTGGATTCCACATACAAAATGAAAGACACAAAGATTACTGAACAGGCTCCAAGCACAAAACATAGGAGCACAAAATGACCAGTTTACCATTTAGACAGCCTGAAGCCTAACTGCCAACCAAGTGATGACTGACGGTTTCAGGCAATTTTCCTTCGCTAGTAACTTTCTTCGAATTGACTTCTAAAAGACACAATATTAGTGTGAGTCTGACTTCTAACTCTCTCCATGTTCTTTGGACTCGATGACAGCGAACAAAACAACCAATAGGATTCATGTTAAAACAAACAACCCAACATCTAAAAGAAGTAAACCAATCAGGTTTTGGAAGCGCATGTCAAGGAAAAACAGCACAATATACTCGGGTGAGAAACAACTCAAATCACAACCAAAACATTAAACTCATGCAGATGATTCAAAGATAGTCAACCACAACCACTTGCACACACAAATTCATCCCATTTTCGGTTTATAGATATCTTCACAAAAAATCTTGAGACTAACTTTTAAATACATGTTCTACACAAACTCCACCATAGATCTCTTGTCAAAGGGTTTTTCCATCAACTAACAAAAAAAAAATCAAAATACCCAAAGGAAATCAATCAACTAATCAACCCCAAACAAACCCAGATCGCTCCAATTCAATCAGCGAAATCAAAACTCCCTAAGAAAAGAGAATTATACCTCATCATACTCCTTGACGGTTTTGGGTTGCTTCAAGGGCTTCAATTTTCCTCCTTCAGAAACAGAAGGAAAAAAAAACCAAAATCAACTAAAAAAACCGAAGAACTGGGAAACCCATGAGAATTCAACGAAGGGGAAGAGCAAAAAAAAACCTTGCTTGGACGACATCGTGGTGGTTGTGGTGGTGGCGGTCTAGGGTTAGGGTTTCGATTTGGGGATTTCTCTCTCAATGATTGAAGGGTATGCTAAAGGCAAGTTATGAGCTATGACAGATATTGAATTATTTATATAGCGTTTACAGAATCTGTATAAATGACACAACACCTATTGTTCTGAGTTATGACCTTCACAAAAAAAAAATCTTTTTTAAAATATATTTTTTAAATAGAAAAAAGAAAATTAATACGGTATTGGTTAATTAATTATCATAAAAAATTTTAATTGTTAGATCAATTAAATAGAAAATTATCTTTTTTTAGTTGATTCAACTATTAAAAAGAATATCGTGATAGTTAGTTGATTAACGTTACATTATCCTTATTTTTTGTTTTTCAAAATTACAAATTATCAATATATTTTATTTTGAAAATTATTTATGTAAAAGTCATTTTTAACTTATTAGTTTTCAATGATCTTATTTGTTTTTTAATTTTATGAATGTTTTGTTGTCTTTCATATTTGAATTAAAATCTTTTATTTTTTTGTACATGATTAATTAATAAATAAGATAATAAATATAATGAATGATAAATATTTTAATTTTTGATAATTAATTGATAATTTTTTCAAATATTAAAATTATATCTTGTACTGTTGTACCTGAGTGCGTCTATTCGCATTCATAAAACTCAATCCAGTCAGTCCAATATCCGCAGAGGAAAATAAAAACTCACTCTCTACTTTACCTCAGCGTTTGTTTGACTGCGTGACTACAGGAGAATTTGATCGACTGCAAATAATTACCCAATGTTCTGTACGGATACCAAAGCAAGACATCATAGAATCTATAGTTACATATCTCAAATGACATCAACGTTATCTTTCTGCAAAGTGAATGTGCCTCATAATGATACATAACTCAACAAATAATCGGAGAACGCAGGAAATTACAAAAAAGTATATGAGCAAAGCGCTCTCAATGGAATCATGTAATTATACGAACAAATTTTGTGGCATTCATCGTGCAATCGGAATTATAGTATTCAGTATCGGGTCTCATCATCTCGTTCCTTCTTGGTGAGTCGAATTGCTCGGATTCGATGCAATGCCTCCCATTGCTCTGATACAAGAAGTTCGAATAGGAAAACCATTAGATGATTAGATTAATGGGCTAAGAAAGCAAAACAGATTAAGCCGCATACCAAAAGCATCTCAAGACATTGATGAGGAAGTGAAACACATAGTTTTCTTCATCCAGCAAATCACGGCGAACCAGTCGCTCCAAGTTCAAGTTTCGTGGAAGGAGATCGCTGTAGTATAACAACGTGGTTAAAGCCGCTGTCGGATCATCGAGGAGAGCTGATACCAACCTCACGAGCGACCGGAACATCATTGTCATAATAGACTATGAACAAAATAAAGAAAGAAGCAAATATCAATCAGATTATGCATTACACATAACAAACCAGAAAGAACAAGTAGGAATATAACGCATATGGAATGTGCAGAACAAATGAAGGAAATGAGGTCACATCAAATGTAGAATCAGGCAAAAAAGTGAACACAATGAAATGCACAGGTCACTCAAGTTGAGACAGGAATAATATGCAATGCTGAGATCGATGTCATGAGATCAATTCTTCGGCGAAACCTGACAGTACCACAGCTTCACTTCCTATATGTTCTAAACCCTATGCATTGCATCAACAGATTAATTTCTCTTAGGAAAAAAAAAATCTGTAATATAATCATATATATAGATGTTGAGTCATTTCTTTTATGATTAATTGGGTTTGAGATGAAAAACCAAAGGTTTAATATGATATCAAAGACGTCACCCAAAAATATGTCCGAGTTTCAAACCCAAAAAAAGATATTCAAGGGGACTGACGAGGAAACTTTACTCATATTGAATTTTTTTGAAAAATCAATCCAATCACATACATCAATCCTGCATATTCCTTTTATTATCAATTGATTTTGAGATAAAATCAAAGATTTAAATTTTTTTAATATTTATAAATGTTAGAACCCTCATCCTAAAAGAAGGATAGAAGCATCATTCTGATCATTACACTCGTGCCTTTAGAACTATACATGATTGATACATTGCTCGCTATATGATGTGACCAATAAGAATCACAAAAAGTTTTGTGTGCTACCTAAATTGCCATATCTTCTTATTTTCGCTTATTCAACTCATCGTACTGAACTAATCAAAGCACAGGACAAAAGGAAGAAAAAAAAGCATAACACGAGATCAAGTACTTACCATGATGGTCGAAGCGAGAACCGAGCATTATCGAACATCCAAAATGATTTATTACAAGTTCTGGTTTTGAATGATATAGACCAAGAAAGGAGCACAAGAAGACCAAGAAGAAGCAAAAGGAGTTGGTTGATTCCATGGTCTTGATTTTCACTTGCTTTGCTTGTTCGTTGGCTGTCGGTCAATCTTCATCTGCTATTCGCACCAACCTGTCCTCTTTCTCCTCATAGCTCACGCTGCTTCACTTGACTCCAGTCTCCATGAAAGTGTATTTTGGGCTGCCCATGTGTTTGGGCCCTTGCTTGGGTTGGGCCTCTAGTAGTACTGGGCAATTGTTGTACGGGGAAATGTTCCTTCATGAGTCTCATATAAAGAATGCTTACAACACTTTTTTTTCGAAAACTTTAAAGAAAATATTAAAACATTTATATTTTATAATATTGTATTATATCAATTTATAATTTAGATTATATATATATAAATCAATACACATAAAATTTTCATAAAAAATGAAAGGTTGTATTTTATATAAAACAGAGTGAATAAAAAAAAGTGGTTTCACGAAGACACGAATATGTTAGTATCAATTAACATGAGATCATATCATAAGTCCGAGTTTGGAATAGATATTGTTCAGTAATATGTATAGCACAAGGCTTCGGACCTTTGGTGTCATTGAAGAGTGCAAATTGTCTGGGGTGAAACTCCGTGATAAAGTTTAGCGCCCACAAGATACATGGAATTGTTTTAATTTGTTGTCCGAGTTTGTTTATGTGGCAAGTCGATCTGTAATGTTGTTGTCCAATTTTTTAAAAATTTTAATTTTTGGAAAGTAATGTTGTTGTACAATTTTGTCACAAGCCGAAGTTGCTATTTTTTTGTACAATCATCTGGCTCCAAATTAATCCATCCAAGTTAACGAAGAAATTCTCTTCTTCAACAGTCAAATATAATATTTTAATTTTTGTATTATTTGATATATATTTTTAAAAAATTCCTTATTTTTTTATAACGATATAAAAAATTACCTCATTAATTTATGATTAAACTATGTAATTTAAATCATCATTAATATTTCACGTCGATTGGATGTTCGATTACAAATAAATTCAAACAAATGGATTTTTTTTATGAATGATTTTTAATCTTCTCTTTGATTTAAGAAAACACTATTTGCAGAGTAATTATTATCCTCATGATTTCACTCCTATCGAAAAGAACGGATAATGTTTTCTTTCGATTAAAAAGAAAACAATGAAAAAAAGCAATTAAGTAATTGCACCAACGAAAACATGGCATAAAGGTGTAACAATTGCTTCCAACTTCTAACCATCACTATTTCTAGTAATTAGCCAAGACTCAACTACATATTCACACAAAACGTCTTCCAAACAATCCAATTAATTAGATTTTTTTTTCATAACTCCTAATCCATAAAAAATTTCTTCTATAAATAACTCCACATCGATCATCAATCAGTTTAACTTCACCGTAACATCCTTCATTACTCATCTCATCATTCGATACCTTTACAAAATAAATAAAGCGATCCATTCATATAAAATCACACAAAAGGTATATTTAGATTTCCGCCCAAAAAATCTCCTTGCTTTTGAAATACAAATACTCACAACGTGCTGACCCTCTTCTTTGCCCTCTCAGCATAAGAACAATAGAGAAAAATAATTCCACAGAATCATCTCCATTTTTTCTCATATTCATCTCTGTCTATTCTCATCTTCATCTTCAATCACCTCGATCCTTCTCATTCTCCTCCTCGTTCGTCGCCGAGAGCCCGCATTCTCGAATCTCCATTTCCTTCGCTATTCGAGGGAGAGGAGAGATGACGCTGTCGGACAAAGTTCTCGAAGCTTTCGGCCGTGGAAACTTCTTGACCAAATGGTTCGATTCGATTCGGAAACTTCATCATCGTTTTGTTGAATGTGTGCTCTGTTTTTGTTTTAGATTTATAGTAGATGAATTTTTTGTTGACAATATTTTGACTGATTGATCGATGTTGCAGTAAATGGGCGGTGAAGACGACGAAGGCAAGGATGGAAGGGATAAAGAGGAAGCGGAATTCGATGCAGAAGTTCTTGAAAAAGGACATTGCCAATCTGTTGAAGGATCAATATGATCGTAATGCGTATCTGCGCGTGAGTTTCATTAATTCAATGCATTTCAAATATTTTGTTTAATTTGACGAGAAAGGGAACGGGGCAATTCATCCCTTTTCTTTATTTTTCTTCTCTCTGAATATTGGTTGACGAAAAATTAGGAGCGTGAAATTCTCAGATTTCAATTTGATTATGGTTTGAATTTATTGGTGTGAGCGTAGATTTATATTTATTTTTATTTTGGTTTCCCGTTGAAATTGGGATTGAGATTGCTTGGCTTGTTTTTATTGGCTAATCATTTTTCTCTTTTTTTTTCTTCAACAAAAATAATAAAAATCAATCAAAATCAATATAGTAAACAAATTCAAGCAAAATAACTGAAGGAAAAAAAATTTGAAATTCCCAATATTAGGTTTTTCACGTGAAAAATATAAAAAAATCTTTTCTTCTATGATATAAAATCAACCACATATTTTTAATATTATCATAGGTGTAACTTGTAAGTATTACTTACAAATACGGTCGATTTATATAAAAATCGAATGATGGACTCCGCTAAATATAATAAGAAACACTCAACAATCAAATTTCGGAACTCTATTTGGAAATTAAGGAATAAATCTACAACTTTCCTAGAATGAAATACTCCTTGCTCTGCTTTTGAGTATTAATCAGTGAAGCAATGCGTTGGCTTTCTCTTCTTGTTGAAGCAAACATTTTCTGTTCTGACTTGGTTCATTCCCCCTTGATTTTCCAGTTGGTTTGTTTGCTATTAGAAGCTTTTGACAGCTAAAAATGACCAAGGCATGTTAAATGGCTTAAAGTGTATGAAACATATAGAACCCTTGAATAATACGCATCATCCGTGTTAATAGTCTTATGGACCTTTTGAATGCGTATCAGAAGTAGCTTTCACATGAATTTTAGTACTACGATATTAGGGCGAAACACAATACTAAACTCGGTGAGACCAAGCACTTAATTACATCGAAGTGCATCAATTTGCTGACTCGAACAAAAAGAATGGGAATCAAGAACATAGTAATACAGAATGGAATCAACTGCTAATGCATTGACCTGTCCAAGGAACCAACCACAACACCAGAATCATTTTTCTGGAGTGGTTGCAACGATATTTGCATGCGAAAAAGTATTAACAAACTGAAATCCATGTGATTGTCGGATAACAAATCATGTCACAAAGCAGTAATTTGACTTTTTGTCTTGTATGCATTGTTCTAATGTTGTGTGCGAATGATCTTGCAGGCTGAAGGGCTCTATATTGAGATGAACATGTCATCCTGTTATGACTGCGTCAATGATTATTGTAGGTGCATCTTGGAGAATGTAAAGGAAATGCACAAGGAAAGGTATACCACATAGATATATCATTGTATGCATAACTTTGATCTGTTTGTTTTCATCTGTGTCGACCATGCTGTTTAGATTGTGATGGCAGAGATCCTTATTCGGCAGAACAACTGTTCATATGCTAGTAGAAAACTGAACTTAAAATTTGCAGTTTCTCTTGATCCGTACTAAAATAGTACTCACGCATTCCTATTCATGGATTTCAGAGAATGCCCGAAGGAATGTAGAGTTGCTGTCGCTTCCTTAGTCTATGCTGCTGCAAGATTTGCAGATTTGCCGGAATTGCGCGAGCTGAGAAATCTTTTCAGACAGAAATACGGAGATATCATTGAGTCTTATGTCAGCGAGGAGGTAAAATTCACAAGCAGATTACTATCTATTGCTGAGGATCATGTGATATATGGCATGTCGGCATTGTATCACATCCCTTTCTCATCCACAGTTTAAGTTGAAGCTGGAGGGCAACCCTCCTTCAAGGGAAACGAAGATTCAACTCTTGAAGGACATAGCCCAAGAGTTCTCTATAGCATGGGATCCCAAATCACTGGAGCAGTCACAGCTCGGCATAGCAGCGCCTGAACAAGTATGTACTCAGTTATCCTTGTGCTCTCCCATTGTCAGTTCAATTTGCCTTTGTTTCCTGGAAGCCTTATCAATTGATAACCTTTTTACTTCAACCAACTTCTGTAGTAAACATTAAACAATCTATTTTGTCTTGATAGGATATACAACCAGATCTCGAGTCATCGAGTTGCATTGACAAGCATATGATCCGAGAAAACAAAACACCTGGCCATCAGGCGGAAGGGAATGTAGTTGAGGGAGATACCGGTTCAACCACAAACCACAACTCATCTAAGACTGACGAGTCTGATAAGGAATTTGGAGAATTGAAGATAAAGGAACAAAAAGGGTCAGAGTCAGACTCCCTAAATGGTGACCTTAAAGAGAATGCAGAACAAAGGAAGCCATTTACAGATAGGAACATTACAGCACCATACACCAGGGCCACCAAAGTTGTCACAGATAGCTCTGATGGTGCAAATCAAGCCGCTCAAAGTACAACTCTACCAAGGAAAAGTATCAAGAGCCAAGAACGACAGACCGACCTGGTAGATTCATACCATCAGAGCAGTTCAAAAGAGAAGGATGAAATCCTCAGCGTCACTCAAGAATCTAAACCAAAACCAAGATCGGTTAGAAGCAGGTTTCCAAGGAAGCAAATTGGGGTGGCTGATTTAGATCACACCAACAATGACCAATCATCTGGAGAAACCAGCCAACAATGTCCGAAGCAGCAGCAAAGTAGTTTGCAAGGAAATCATGACCAGGATGAAAAAATCGTGGATGATCTTCTGTTTCATTACAGTCTGAAGAAGCTGGCAAGGGCGTCGACTGAGGGAGGTAATGTCCGCAAACAACACATGGACGAGGAGAAGGACCAAGTGGAATCTGAATTGCCTTTGCCACCATACAGAAGAAGATACTTCTCTCCCGACTTGGATTCTGAACCATCTACGCCAAACTCAAAGCCACGGCATGTGAGGGCTGCCTCATTCCAACCTGACCATGGAATCGTTCATGTGCATCCTAGGCTGCCGGAGTATGATGAATTGGCAGAGCGCCTTGAAGCTTTCAGGAAGCTAAACCTGTAGCCAGAGAGCACCTCGAAGACCAACCTTTTGCGTCTCAAAACTCGTTGCATCATCACATTTTTTCATGATATTTTTTGCTCGATCCTCTCAATCGAAGTTCTTGACTACATCTTATGTTTCAATAACATGGACCGTTTGTTCGGTTCTTCGTCACCCTGGATTCTTGACGGTTTTCTTCTCTCACCGGAGTGAGTATTCAGCAGGTTTGCGTCGATGCTTTTTAGCAGGCTTGAAAATGCAGGTGTTGGTATCCTGCATTGGTGCTAAGCAGATGATGACTTCAATGTTTTTTCCAAGGCAATGTGAGCTACTCTTGGAGCAACCTCATCGGCAACGGGCAGTATACTACTTGTTGTTCGCTGTGGCACTCATTCATTCACCATAGACCTAGTTGTTCTTTTATGTGTTGCATTTCGTTGATCCGTGGTTTGGTTATCATGTCCTGTAAAAATATTTGGTTGATTCATTGTATGGTTCTCTTGTATTTTTTTGTATCATCAATAAACAATTCGTCTTCGTGTTACTTCATTGCAGAAAGAAAACTTTCTATGATCCGAACCAACATATAACATAAGATAAGATGATAAGGAAAAAAATGAGGAATTATCTTCCCCACACTCAACCCTATTGACTATACTTGTCTATGATTATGTTATCATACTGGTTTGTAGCAGAGCTTTTCTAGGAATTATCTTCCCCACACTCAACCCTATTGACTATACTTGTCTATGATTATGTTATCATACTGGTTTGTAGCAGAGCTTTTCTAGGAATTATCTTCCCCACACTCAACCCTATTGACTATACTTGTCTATGATTATGTTATCATACTGGTTTGTAGCAGAGCTTTTCTAGGAATTATCTTCCCCATCAAAGTTTGTAGCTTTATATCACAGGACAAAATTAAACCCAAACCTAACCAACTGTCCCTTCCATGTCGCCGTCGCCGGAGGAGGAGAGGGAGGAGCCGGCTACGACTAGTAGTGGAGCAAATTACTGCGATCAAGTGATGAGCGAGGTTCACCTGGGCTGCGCACCTGGTGACTTCGGCCCTCATCTCTCTCACTTCACATTCTCCATCCCAACCCATCATGGTAAACCAATCTTCCCCATTTTCCCATTTTTAGCAAGTTTAAGGGTAAAATTGGTATTATTATTCATCAGATTCAGGTTTCAAGTTTGTGGGTCGTTGTGATTGAGGTGAATGAAGAGTTTGAGTTGGGAGGGTGAGAGGTGGTGATGATTGTGTGTTGATGGGTTGCGGTTTAATTTTTGATGATTGTGTTTTGAGATCCTAACGAACAAGGGTTTCGGCTTGAGGCGCGGCGAGACGGGTTTTGAGGATTTGTCATGGGAGATCAGGGTTTTTGTGCAGTGTGATTTTTTTCAGCGTTGGTTATCCTGGAGTGATTTATTAGATATGCTCACAGATAGTGTGAGATACTGGCGAACGTTTACTCGATCAATTATATAACTTATTATGTATGAAGAGTACTCAAACCCACGTTTTGGTGAGAGTGTAGATTATGTGGGTGGACTTCAACTGCTAAGCTGTGTGAGGCGTTTGATGCTGCTATGATGCTACCAAGGTTGCCATAGGGGTGTAAGCGTACAATAGCGTCATGACAAATAGTATCTGATTTAGGACATATGCCTGTTAAGGTACTCATGAGTCATCTCCACAAATCATTGGAATCAACCACTTTGGGCTGGACAAACGGTGGTCTCGGTTATCTTTATAGCCAATTAGTGCAAGGGAACTATTCGGCGTGCACATGACACATCATCTACTACCAGTCATGAACGTCACACAATTGTATATTGTGCCAGATGAATTCACATAAACTGTTTTCTAAGTATCCTTTTCCTGCTTTATAACCATGAACATTTTTTGATGTCATTTTTGAACTTATCAAATCTTCTGAAGCTAACTCGAAAAAGGTTGCAGAGGATGAAGCTAGTCCACGATGTAATGTAGTTATGGAGGATGAGGATGGTGATCTCATTGTTTCGCGACGAAGCAGTGAGTTGTTTTGTTGCTTAAGCTTCTCATTTAATCTGGCTATTTAATTTTTCATTTGGCTCTGCATCTAATTCTGCTGAATTGTCGATTGAAAACCATGTGCATACCATTTGTGCGTGACTTTACCAAATCAAGTTTCTTTTTCCTTCTTACCTTCCTCTCAGAATAAATAATTTCCTGATTCAGGTCAAACCATTGCAAGGTTTTTCTGTTTTGTTGTCTTATTTTTGAAGCATCCGCAAACTGGCATTTGATAATTTGTGTTCCACTATCTGTGCCGTCGTTCAGGCTGTTGATAATTTGTGTCAGCGCTTTATGAATTGGCAGGAGTATCTGGTGAATATGGAGGTGTCACTATCCAGCACTCCATCATGTCATCCATCCCGAAAGTTGGTTTGCAGGTGAGAAATCATTTAATTAAGAGTATTAGTGCTCAAGAAGTTA